>JANBPO010007653.1:5856336-6101042 GCA_024336825.1 Amorphophallus titanum
TCCAGGTGTGTCATTCACTCATTTTTATGCCATATTTGATGAAACCTCTGCCGCAAAACCCACTTCATACTTCCAATTCTAACATGCAAAGGCTACAGTGGGAGTAGATTTAACTAATTTTGGACGGCCACACTCTTCACTCATAACCCAATAAAAAGCTCCAATTTCATAACGCACCAAGTATCATAGCCCTCTACTCGCATGAACACAGTCATTCGATTTTTCCAATAGGGATAGTTAATCCCATCAAAGAAGGGTGGTCTATGTATCGAATGTCCCTTGGGGATCATTCCCTTGTTGGACATAGCAAATGATCTTTGCTCTACAATCGTAAGGTCGTCCTAAAAATTAGAGACCCTCTCTGATAACAGATTGATGTCCCTAGATGCACGTTTGGACAATAAGGGGGGATTGAATTGTCCCCCCAGAGCGTAATGGTATATTTAAAATTTTAGCAGCAGAATAAAAATTAACTACCAACACAAGATATGAATGGATGAAATTAACAAGCTAGTTCTCTCAACCTCTCTATTCTAACACGATCAAGACAATAATGATAATCCAGCAAACCACAAGCAGACAAATGTGAGAGAGAGTTTTAGGTGGTTCGGGACCACGACGGGTTCCCTACGTCCATCCCTCATCGAAGTGGTGAGGATCCACTCACTTCAAATGAAGCGCATGGAGCTTTCGCTACAAAGACACGGAGATGACGTCTCCCACACGATCCATGAAGGATCAAGACACGCACACAAACAAACCACAACACCCGTGGCACAATATCACTACAACCGTTCGTAGACGATCGACACACTGACAGAGTCCAAGTTCGAAAATAAAGATATGATCAATACAAGCTCATAGACCAATAATAAATGACCAGAATAGATGCAAACAAGGTGTATAAATAAATCCCCATGAGTAGAAAGGGCTGTAGAAAATCTTCTCTAATCCTCGGATCAGAGGGCAGTCGAATGCCAACGATGAGAACATCCACTCATTCCTCTTCTCGATTCGCTCCTTTGTTTCTTCACTCCAGGTCTCCAGAAAAGTAAGGAAGTAGATGAAACCCACAAATCTTCACCAGCTCCTCTCCTTCTTCCCTTTCTTCTCCTGCAAGAGAAATATAACATTAGCACTTATAGAATTTCTCCCAAATTCATAACTTATTTATACACCCATGAGAGAATAAGCAAAAGACAATAAAACCCATGTTAAAACCCCATCAAAATGAGTCTAATATATGTATGAATGCTCGGGTAAATGCCATTTAACTTGCCTGCAGGTGGTCATCTCACTGGCGGTATACCTGAATGCATGTAAAATATTTCAGTGTGTGGGAGCTTCTACCAAGGATGGAGGCTTTGTTCCCAAACGAAATAAAATTAATTATGAGAACTTGGCCCATGGTAACCTGGCTGAGGTGCGGCATGTACTCGCAAGGGTCATTTTTGACACTGTTTATCCTCTCTGAACCTGGAGCAATCAGACAGCAGTGCTGCTGAGTAGGTAAGAAGAGGATGAGATGCAAACGAGAAAATTGAAGAGGATGAGAGGAAGACAAGATAATTGAAGTCTCCGCGGAGGATTCTCGGAATGCCAGCTGACAACTGGAGGCAGATGGCATCTTCGTGTGTACAAGCCAAGGGTTTTGCAACGGTGACCATGAATTGTTTATAACATTATTGGATTGCCGAGAACAATCACCGAAATGGTTGGGAGACCAGTTTCTCACAAGAACATCTTTCTGAGTTGCGTTTTTCTTCTCACTATGGACTCAGGTAACACATGGGGCTTTTTTCTCTATATAATTTGAATGGCATTTCGCCCCAAGAGTACTGCAGTATTCACGTACGCTTCAGTAAAGGTAGAGGAAAATTCTGTTTCTGTTGTTCACGTTTGAAGCCGTATGTGGCTGCACTGAAGGGAACAGTTGCAGCATTGATTTATCTTTTTAGACGGTAAGACTGTTTAATGGTAGCATCACTGACAAGGAGAATAATAGCAAGTCTGTCTCAAGTATGAACTCCTGCCATGGAAGGGTGTGGTGTACTTGGATATGTTGTGCCGACTGTAGTGTGCCATTGCATTGTGCTTGTGAACCCTTGTTTCTCTGTGCTATGCTCAAGGATGTGGATAGATCCGCCACAACATCCATTTGCTAAGCTCATGCATAGGATATGAAGACGTCATGTCTAGTTGCCAGGTTCAGATGAGGATACTGGTTATATCCATTTCATTCAGGATTATGGAGAGGGTGTATTTGAGCTTGGTTATGGCTAGTCTTTTCATTGACACTCGCTTTAACACAAGCAGATTAGGACAAGTAGCTGATGCATGTGTATGACTTGCACGAGGGCCAGAGGATTGACTGGGCCCAGATGCATCAGTTGATAGAAAGCATTAAAGAAAGAAGATGACAAGGCAGGCCGCAGCAGGTGGCGCCTCAGCAAGTATAATAACCCCCTCCGCAGCAACCCCTTCAGCAGTAACGGCAGTAGCAAGATCTTGGGATTCACCAAAATCCCATGCCAGAACACCCGCCCGCTCCTCAACTGTAGCCTTTTTCATTTCCTTTTCTCCACCTTCAAGAATTTTCTGTGAAGAAATATATCAGTAATTAAGGGAATTGTGCGAAATGGATGTCTTATTACAAAGTGATCATTCGAGTTATTTGGAGCCACCATTTAACATTCTAGCTCTTCTAGAAGGGAGAAAGGCTTCTGACAGTTGCCAGATATTTGTTTATTTACTTATTTTGCCCATCTTCTAACAATTTGGAGATCTTGATGATCCTAAATCTGTTGGCCTGCCATTTACAATGCTCTGAGCTGCATAGGCTGATTGTAAGTCATTTTCCCTTTTTCAATCAGGTATTCACTTTGGTGTTACTGGACCTTCCTGGAATTCTCTTTTTCTCCACGTACACTCTGCTTGTTCTATTCTGGGCCGAAATATACCATCAGGCAAGTTTGTAGGTTTGTTCCTGCTAGATTCTAGACATCAGTATGGACATTTCTATATTTTTAATCATGCACAAAATATATACTATGGTTGTATGGGTGAAGCTAAGGCTTGAATTTACCTTTGCTCCTTTGATTTGTTACTACTTACTAGGCAAGAAGTCTCCCCACAGACAAGCTCAGGATTGTATACATTTCAGTTAATGGTGGAGTATATTTTATTCAGGTGAGTTTTTGCCCAAACAGAAACTATGTCAGTTTTAAAGTAGTTGCATATGGGAGGGACGTGCTAATGGGCATAGCTGTTTTCTCCTTAATTTTTAGTAAATGGGTAATAAAAGAAAAGATTGCATGATTTTGATTATTTATCTTCTCCACGTTTTATTTCTTTTGTAGCAGAGTTCTAAATGGTACATAGGATGAGGCAGATGAATCATATGGGACTGTTTATGTCTGAGGCCTTTCTCCGTTGCCTTTTCTTTTCTTTTTATTGCTTTTACCTTTCGTTCACCATGTATTGGCCACTTCGGGGTCATCTTCATTCTACATGAATAAAAAGGAAGAGCTCGTTTCGTTCCCCTTGTGTGTAGCTATGCGTCATAGTCTGTGTCATCCAAGACTTATCACTCTCGACCAAAGCCTTCCTCTAAGAGGTGGCCCAGAGCCCATTCAACGTGATGGGCGGGACTCTGAAGTCTGAGGTTTCTCGTGTTTGGTGATCATACTTTTTATTTTCTGAGTCCTTTGCCACTTCCTCCTCCATTTGAGGGCCCATGGGGAGAATGTGCCAAGCTCTAGCCTCTCTGGGCCTTTACGGAGGTCCCTCGTGCCCCATTGGATGAACTAGCCCGCCTTCTTCGCATCACTAGGTTTTAGCCCCACCGTCAGCCTCCTCACTCTGTCGAGGCCCAAGCATTCTTTGCTTCAAAAACTCTTCTTTACCCTGTGAAGGGAATTCCTCCCAGCCAATAATTCCTTGGTGCAACCCTAAACTGGTGGCTTGCCCCCCTCCGTGTGTTGACTCGGTGGCCTTGCCTCCACTCCTCCCTCATCCGGTGCGCCTATATGCCTTTGCCCGGCACACCCCTGCCTATGCCTTTGCCCGGCACACCCCTGCCCATGCTTTGCCTGGCACACCCCTGCCCATGCTTTGCCCGACACACCCTCAACCTATTCTTGCCCGGCACATCCTTTGGCCTGTCCAGCCTGGCACACCCTTGGCTTGTCTTGGCCGGCACATCTAGCCACCCCTTTACCCGGTACACCTTGGCCTGTGCTTGATAGCCATGTCTTCCACTCATTCAGTGACTATCTCTCCCTAGGCCAGTGGGGAGGGGTCTAGCCCAGTATCCTCGGTTCATGCGGTGCCCCATTCGTCGATTTCTGGGTTTTCTGACGTTTTCTTAAAGGTGCTGCTGCCTCGACACGCATCTCGAGTTGTTGGGTCATGTCACTCCTTGTGGGCATGTTCCCCTTTATACCCCCCAGCATCCGGGTCCTGGGGAGATGGTGTCGAATTTTCACCAGAATTAATATAATAACAAAAATACCCTATAACTAGCATGCCCTAGCCTGCGATGCCACAGCCATGCCAAGTCTTCTTTCTTGGTTGTCAAACACAAGTCAGCATGGGCAAGATCATCTAGGTCTATCATGTAAACGTTGTTCACTCTCCTGCCCATGAATTTGACCAAATCTGAGTTAGGTTCCATTATTTTACAGATTTGAGAATCGAACACTACTTTATGGCCTTTGTCACATAGTTGGCTAATGCCGAGGAAGTTATATTCCAAACCATCCACTAGCAATACATTTTCAATGCAATTCGAGAGTTCCTTACCTATCTTACCTACACCGATTATCTTACCTTTGTTGTTTCCACCAAATGTTACATATACACCATCCTTGCTATTAAGCTGATAGAATTTTTTCTTATCCCCCATCATATACCTTGAACAACTGCTATCCAAGTACCATTTGTTGTCCATGGCTGCTAGGCATTCCTACATGACAAATTACATAGACAATTTTGGAACCCAAACAACTTTGGGTTCTTTGAAACTTGCAAAATTATGTAAATACTCCAGGAATACCTTGGGAACCCATATTTGGTTAACCTTTTCTTTCTCACTGTTCACAGGGGTGGCACTATTTTTATTTCTGTCCAGTTTCTTGGTCAACTCAAACAGGTGTCTTGGTCGACTCCTGTGTTCCCAGAATTTTCTTGGGTTTCTGTTTTCATCTCTGGTCGACTCATAGTGGGTTCTTGGTCGACCAGTGTTTTGCTAGGTTTCAACGTACCTCATGGGTCTACCCATGGTAGATTTCTTGTGGAGTCTTGGTTGACTCCTAAAGTTCCAGAGATCTGGTTTTCTCACTTGTTGATGGTTGATTGACTTTGTGATTCTTTTTGGTGGTTTGTTCCTTTTTATTGAAAGCTTTTGACAAGCTTGGGCTTTAGATTTCAGCTTTTGTAGGATTTATTGATGAGCCTCACTTTTTCTTGAATCCTTTTCATTAGCTTTACTGCAACCAGTGTGTTTCATGTAAGGTTCAAGCTGATCTTCATCAGATTATTTTTCAGAACTCTGGTTTTCATTCGAGCTGCTTGTCTCATTCAATTTTCTTGGTTCATGCTTTGAAATCATTTTAATGCATCATTGACCCCTAAGATTTAAGGATAGGTGCCTACCTTTGAAATGATAAACTGACGATCCGGGGATGATATCCACACCCCAGATCCTCTAAAAGCTTTCCCCCCTCGACCCCAGGGCGCTGTAGGATCATCCTCCATGCGCCGAATCGACCACCCACGCACCAGATTGTCCACCTACGAACTGGACGATCCGCCCACAAAGAGACAGGGTCCCTCACTCTCTTCTCACATAAGAAAGCTAGAAGGTGGTGGAGGGTTGATGTGAATGGTTGCTAAAGGTTTACCACCCTTTAAACCTACCTCCTTATATAGTTTTCAAGCCTCCCAAGGGTTTATCCATGTCCCTCAAGGCTCTAACAATCCAAAGTCACTGGTTTTGAAGAGGAGTTAATGCTAAGCACCTCTTTGGGTTTGAACAGGTTTGACCTTTTGACCTCCAGTCATAAACTTCATTGGACATGCTCTTCTGCTAAGAATTAGGTTGGGATGTCTTCATATGCAATGAAGAGGACTTCCATATCTAACTCTGGGTCATGGTCACATCGAAATTCATCAATGCTAGCATGAGTTATGATTTTCTCAATGTTAACTTTATTTCTCCTCTATTCCAGTCATGACCCTTCATCTACCTACTCATAAATGTGAGTGGGCACGCTCTTATGTTGGGATTTGGATTGCGATGTCTTCAGATGAAATCAAGAGGACTTATAGATCTAACATTGAGATGTGGTTTCATCAAATTTCCTGATTCCTAGACCAAGTTATGATTTTTGCAAGATTATCATTTATTCTCTCTCATTCCAGTCATGACCTTTCGGTAGCTCGAGGTAATCTGAGTATAACTTTAGTAGCCAGGCAGTATTTTGCATCGACCTCAATAGAGAAGTTTTAGATAATGTCCCATTAGAAATTACAACCTTAGTTTCAGGTCATTTTATCAACTAGAGACAAAGTTATGATTTTTCCATTAATTACGTGTGAATTCATCCAACAGTCACACCTTTTTGTTGTAGCTGTCAGAAAAAGGCTCAGAACCTTAGGTTCTTATGTGATTTGGATTTCCACGTTGATCGCTTACTTCAACAAGAAATATTTTAGAGGCAAAAATCTAGAGTTCACTAGCTTGAGGAAGGTGATAGGAACACAAAATTTTTGCACATGGAAGCAATGGCTAACCGGAGAAGCAATCACATTACCCACCTCTGAAATGCTTCTGGTACCCTAATTTCTGATAAACAGGAAATGCAAGATATTGCAGTGGCTCATTTTCAGAAAGCATTCACCATACAACAACATCATATTGATATGAATGTCATTAATTGTATCCCCCAATGATCTCAGTTGAAGACAATAGTTCTCTGTATGCCATCCTAGACAATAATGAAATCAAAGAAGCTGTTTTCTCCATGTCCCCAGATAGTGCTCTAGGACCTGATGGTTTTTTTTTTATAAAAACCCGACCGAGTGGAAGATGAAGGGGTGTCCAACATCTCACCACTAGGAGGCAATTATATTGATATTAGCAAACAAAGGACTTACATCAGGTGGATGCTAGGCATGCCTAGCCTATCCAGTTGAGCAGCACCTTTAGCATATTTAGGTAGCTCATGTTGTGCAAAAAAAGAATTACACTTGGTAGAACAAGCTAAAGATGCTAAATAATCAGCAACCAAATTTGCTTCTCTAAAAATGTGGGAGATGGAGGATTGTCGGGGAAGAATGTTCCAAATCTCTCTGACATAACAGAGAATCAGCCATGGGCATTGAATTTTTTTTCAAACACTCTAAACAAGAATTAGTGAGTCACATTCAATGAGGACCGGACCACTTGTGATAGTAAGAATATATTTTATGCCATCTAGGAGTGCTCTTGCTTCTGCTATAATGCTATTTGACTGGCCATAGAAGTTAGAGAAGGCAAATACCATTCCTTCAGGATCCCTTATAACTCCACCACCCCCTGATTCACCAGATTGTTTATAAGAACCATCAGTGTTAAGCTTGATGAATGGCCACGGTGGGCAACACCATTTGACAATCTTAATTTGAGGTGTAGTTGATATAACAGACTTCAAACCAAATGCTTCTAGCAGAATCCTTTTACTGTGCTTATTCTCCTTCAGGTTAGATAATGAGCAGCATTGCATAACTTTATTCGTTTGTTGGTTTTATTAGGTTTAAAGTGCATGGGCGTGCCAGTCACTGAGGTGACGATTTATTCGAGCTTCATAGAAGCCCATGGTGCACTCAATCTGACTTGGTCAGACGATTGTGTAGTTCGTGTCGGGACCAAAACCCGTCGCGCCATAAATGTCACAGCATCATTTACATCCCCCATATGGGGGAACACCCTTAATTAATCGTCGGGAATCAGGGTCTCATGGCCAGAAAATTAATTGCATGAAAAGAATTTACTAAGAAGCGTCGAAATCCCTGCACGAGGGTGTAAGGAAACCATTTGAGATTATGCCAGTCGCATGTTGACCATTTAATGTTCAGACAAGTGTCTGGCTCGAGAAAAGCGTAATCATCACGGGAAAATCGGAGCATATGTATGCCGGGGTACGACAAATTTATTATTCCGAGGAACGAGAAACGTTCGGTTAAATCCCAGTTAGCGTGGTCAAAAATCAATAAGTTTGTCGGCCCAGTGCAAGGTCAAGCCGCGACCATACTGCGGTGGGCCCCCAGCGGTCGAAGTAAGACTTGCGTGAGCATCATTAATATTTCCGAAGCCGAAGGGCAACGGGGAGGATGTCCCGGGATCAGACCCCAGAATCGATATGTGTTCAAAGGGAGCGGGCTATAGGCCAAGGATATGGGTCAGACAATGACCATGATCGGGGCGGACCCGAGGTTTGAGTGTGGCCCACAAAGGCCTTATTGATATTCCCATGCGTAGGGTCCGGGGGGTGGCGAGAGCCGTCTCGTTCCATTCAGATTTTATCGGTCACTCATGGACCACTTCATGTTCGGACGAAGGTCCATATTGTAAATATGACGTAAACGGAAATAAACCCGTACAAATGTATGTCGAGTTTAATGGCAATTTCAATGAAAAGGCGGGAGCGAGTCCCAATGGGAATGAACCCGGTCTGACGAACTATCGGCCCAAAGTAGCGTCGGATCAGGGCCATATCGGGATGGTTCCTAAGGTCTGAATCTGACTTGGAAGGGCGACGTTGATATTCCTTTTACATAGAGCCTCGAGGAAGAATGAAGCTGCGGAGCAGGCCTTGCTAATACATGCACTACGCTCCACGCAGGGAGGGGGGTTCACGGGGGTGGGGACGACCAATTACACACACTACCCTTGTGCAGGAGGGGGGATCGCAGGGAGGGGAAATAAACTATCGATCGTACGCCGAGCACGGACGTCCGATTGAGGTGTAGCCAACTCCTGGATGATGATCGAGGGATGCCAAAGGATACTTGAAGGTCTGGCGTTGAGCTGCTATCGTTGGATGGAGATGGCGGCCGCAGCTGTGGGCCTGCACAGTTCTGCTGTGCAGGATAGATTGGTGCAGTCGTGGTGTGTTGGCCGGTACGGGCGCTATGGAACTCCAATCATGACGGGACCAAGTCGTGGACGCTGCTGACAGGAATGTCTATGAACCCTCAGAAGATGGCAGCCGTCTGATCGCGTCATTGGATGTGGTCGTAGGAACAGTCGCCGTCAGGTTTCTGGGCAAATAGTTGGACCAGTCGCAGGTAGCTGTGGGGGGAACTCCCAGTGCTGACGTCGGATTGGGATGAGACCACTTGCGTTAGTTCCATATCGTCGAAGGGTGCAACTTTTCTGAAGACTGTTTGACTGAAACGGAGAGGAAGAGGGGGTATCGGGGCTGACTTGATAGCAGCCTATCCTGGGCCAATAGGGGACTCCAGGTCTAGCACGACTGAGAGAGAATGGCCACCCTGGATGTAGACAACGTCGAAACCAGGCGGGACCACCTCTGGTGTGTCGGCGCTTCGGAGGAGCAGAACTCTCATGAAGAGAGCTCTGGCTGAATCGCACAGGGGCAGGTGGTGGAGCTGCTACCAGATGGTGCTCAGGTTTAGACCTGAGCTTAGTGCAGTTGCACAAGAACGGGCGGTGCGAACGGTGCCGAGGTCAGATCACTATGGGATCACTTCTGGGACGAAGCTGACTCAAAGATGTACAACTCCACAGAAGGAAGCTTCGGCTGGTTTACACCGTGGACACCAGGATAGTCTCTGCAAACTTGACCTCTGTTGCAGGCTAGTTGCAGAGAGCAGCAGCGTGGTCTTCTCGATCCACGGGAGGGCGTAGCGGCGACGGGGCGACGCCGGGGTGCCGTGCTTTGCCGGTTTCTCAACCGTGCACGTCCGATCGCTTCCCTCGCTAGGGACGAACGCGAGCTTGCTAGAGTCTCAGGATGCATATCCGACTCGGCGTCGAGTCCACATCGTCATCCCGCATCACAAACTATTGAAGGACTATGACTTCACCTTGCAGTACCATCCAGGCAAAGCAAATGTGGTGGCAGATGCACTCAGCAGTAAATTGATGGCGTTGAGCTTACATCGAGAATGGGGAATGATGGAGGGTGTGATTGAATCACAACCTGAGAGGAGGAAGTAATTCTGTCTCTTGGCTGGGTTTCTACTAGACCTACAATCTTAGACAGGATGGTTGAGATGCAGAAGCAAGACATGGCATTGCAGAAGCTACTGAACAATGAGGACTTCCATGTGGGAATTGATGGGCTGATCATGTTTCGAGGAAGGATCTGTATGCCAGATGATGTGGAATTAAAGAGGGACTTGATGCAGGAGGCTCACAGATCAAAGTTCTCCATCCACCCCGGAAGCACCAAGATGTTCCAAGATATGAAGAGGGTGTATTGGTGGCTAGGAATGAAGAAAGACATAGCGGAATTCATGTCCAAATGTCTCACATGTCAGCAGGTGAAGATTGAGCACCAAAGACCTGACGGTCCTCTCTAGAGCATTGAGATGGCATAATGGAAATGGGAACAGATCACAATGGACTTGTGACTGGGCTACCCATGACAAGATGAAAGCATGATACCATCTGGGTAATTGTGGACTGATTCACAAAGATTGCACACTTTCTGCTCATCAATAAGTAGACTCTAATCGAATCCTTAGAGAAACTATTCATCACTGAGATCATTCGGTTGCATGGCGCACCTTTATCTATCATCTCTGACCGAGACCCTCAATTTATAACAAGGTTCTAGAAGAGTTCGCAGTAGTCTATGGGGACAGAGTTGTGGTTCAGCTCGACATTCCATCCTTAGATTGATGGGCAAACTGAGTGCACTATCCAGACTTTAGAAGATATGCTGAGAGCATGCAGTATTGAATGGAGGGGGAATTGGGACGATCATTTGCCCCTGATAGAATTTGCATACAATAATATATTTAAATTAACAAATCAATAATTTAATAAATAATTTGATCGTTCAAAATCCACCCCTTTGGAGCGGTCATTGGGACCATAGGGTGCGCGGGGTGACGCAACCGTCGGACATCAACGAATTACGGCAGTTTAAACCCCGCGCTCGGAGGGGCACTTTCGTTATTCCAGCAGCTCATCGCTAGCTATATAAAATGCGGGGGAGGGAGGGGGAGCGCGTGCCTTGGTTTCGGTGTTTAAGAAGAGACGACGAAGGCGCAAGAGGGGAGGCGGAAATATTTAAAAGCAGAAGTGGAAAAGCGAGGTGAGATGGAGAGAACAGGAGGAGATGGCACCCGTGCGCTCCCTGCACGCTCTTTTCGCCCACCCTTCCCTTCTTCCTCTTCTCTCTCCCCTCCTCGTTTGACGGCGGGCGCAGCGAGGGGGATGATGCCGTAGGGAGGAGGGACGGAGTGGAGCCTGGATTCCTGCTCCGGGAGGCGATCCGGAGGAGCTCCTCTTTTTTTCTATTTGTTTTCCTTCTGATCATTTGGCTTCTGACAGATTTGGAGGACCGCCGCTAGAGAATTGAGACTAACTAGCTGGAGATTTGGAGGTCCGGCAGCAGGAGGGGAAGCGCGTTTGCAGCCTCCGCTCCTCCGGATTCGCTGGTTTTGAGGTGCTCCTCCAATGGCGAGGAGGCGGAGAACCAAGCTTTCTGTGGAGTTAGGGCTCGTTCTTCGCTTCTGAGCGGTGGTGCTGAGCTGCTGGGCGCCGGAAGTTGGAAGGAGCAGCCGCTGTTGGGGTTTCTTTAAGTTCGTAAGCGCCTACCAAGAGTTGATAAGACAGAGATATGTACGGATCTCCGGCGAGTTCCAGAGATCTGAACCTTTCGTTTCAGGCGGGGCCGCTGAAGCAAGGGAAGGAGGAGGCCGACCTCAATCATCAGGATCACCAGCAGCAGCAGCAACAGATGAGCACGGGCTTGTTGCGGTTCCGCTCCGCCCCGAGCTCCCTGCTCGGCGAGGTGAGCGAGGACTTCCTGCCTCACCGGTCCGCCAGCCCCGAGGGTGACGCCATGTTCTCCAGATTCATGGCCCCCGATCCCCGAGACCAGATCGGGGAGAAGCCGCCGGCCGCCGGCCAAAGGAGTCCCCAGTTAGTGCCGGCGATGGAGCACGAGCGCGCGGAGGCCGTCCACCAACAGGGCGGAGTGTTTCCCCCCGCTGCTTCGCAGATGATGTACCACTCGCTGCAGCGGCAGCAGCTTCCGAGTCATAGCCCCTTGGCGGCGGCGGCGGCGGCCGCGGCCGCGGCAGTGGAAAGCTCCTACCGGGCGGCGACCTCGGTGGCAATGGATAACGAGCATATGGAGAGTGCTGCGAACAGCACCGGTCTAGTTCGTCACAGCAGCTCCCCAGCTGGGCTTTTCTCTCATTTAGGCGTAGATAATGGTAACTCCTCCACATTCCTAAATTGCTGGCTTGTACTATGTAGAAACCCGTTCTTGCTGTGAGAAGCGGTTGCCGATTCTATGTAGAAACCCATTTTCACCGCGAGAACGAGCTGCTGATGTAGGCTCCCATTAGCTACTACATGCTATTGATTTTAATACCTGTTGGGTTGAGAGGTTTCAATCTGTATGAATAAATACGACAAGAGAAACTTCTTGCGATGGAAACAAAGGGCAACAAAGTTCTGGAATTTAACGTTTTCCTTTGATATATTTCTCAGTAGTGATGGAAGAGCATGCGAAAGCATGACAAAGATTTTGGTCTTGGCAGGCTACGCCATGATGCGGGGTATGTTTAGACCAGGGGCTGGTTCCGCCGGAGAAGCTGCGTTAGAAGGCAACAGGTTGAAATCCCAGATAAGCTTCCCGTCAAGGCAATCTTCGTCTTCGGGTTTGATGTCTCCGATTTCAGAGATTGCGAGCGACAGAGAAGAGGGTGGCCGCTGTTTCATGCCGGGTCTCCCCATTGCTTCTTGGGAGGACCCCTCCCTCCTCTCCGGCAGCTTTGCGGGTTCTTCCAGGAGAGCTAGAGACCCCTCGGAGGCGCAGGTACTACTTTCCTGAACCCATCTCATTAGCTGCCCTCAGATGTCTTGGGCTCTTAATGATAACTGCTTGTGCCGTTTGATTACCCCCAGAATGGAGACGTCAGAGTCCATGTCTCGAGCTTGGGCCACCATTTCAGCCTGCCGAAGACATCGTCCGAGATGGCTTCCATTCTCCAGTTCCAGGACGCCGTCCCCTGCAAGATCCGAGCTAAACGGGGCTGTGCCACCCACCCGCGAAGCATAGCAGAGAGGGTAAAAATCCTGCTTCTATTATGCCCTTTCTCCTTGTTCAGAATCATCTCGGGGCCCATCGATTGTACTTGTTTGTGTCTGTGCCTTGAGAACGACCTCTCCCTTCCTCGGTTGCTATGCTCATGAATGACAAATTCTCACAGTGCTGAGAATTACCGAAAGATTGGTCCTTTTTCAGGTGAGGAGGACACGGATCAGTGAAAGGATGAGAAAATTGCAGGAACTCGTCCCTAACATGGACAAGGTAACGGATAAGTCTCGAATTGTGGCAAAACAATATTAGCTCTACTCCGGTCGGTGGCGACCACCGGAGCTCTAATGTATGGTTTCTTTATCTTCCTTTCCCTGCCTCCTGTCTGCGTTTGCAGCAAACCAGCACAGCCGACATGTTAGATTTAGCCGTGGACTACATCAAAGATCTCCAGAGACAAGTCAAGGTAAGCGGTGGAAACCCAGACTCGAATCTGAAACGTGCACAAAAAGGGGAAAAAAAATCCTGGTTTTTAATCGACCATCTGACGACTGTTGTAATGGATCCTCGCAGAACCTGTCCGACAGCGGAGCCAGTTGTACCTGTTCTAGCAAGCATAAACCGTAGCAGTTTGGCCGGTCGCCCCCACAGAAAACCAAAAAGAAAAAAAAAAGATGTCCGAGGTAGGGCTTTCTTTGTAGCTGATATATATTTTCCTTCACCAGGGAGCTTTCTTTGTAGCTGATATATATTTCCTTCACCAGGGACAGCAGGGGAATAGAAAGAATAACATATTTGGATCGACAGAAATAGGCGAAATCTGCTGATTCCAAAATCAGTATTTCTTTTTTCTTCTCCCGAATCATGAATGCTCAATCTCTGTAACCAAGTATATAGTCTTCAGATTGGGTCATTTAATTTGAGCCCAGCTCGTACAAGCTTCATATGTCACCACGGTCATCTCCCATTATTTTTCTTCTGAAAGACTGGGAGTGGCATTCATGCATGTCCTGAGAAAACTTTAGGTGCCAAAGCCTTAGTCATGGGATCAACAATCATGTCAGTACCTTTGACAAAATTAATTGATACAAGATGATTGTTAATTCTTTCTTGTATTGAAAGATACTTGATGTCAATGTGCTTGTTAGCACCAGTTGACTTACTGTAATTGGAGAAGAAAATCGCAGAGAAATTGTCACAATGAAGTCTCAAGGGTTTGGAAATAGAATCCACAACTTTAAGCCCTGTGATAAACTTCTTTAGCCATAATGCATGTGAAGATGTCTCATGACAACCAATAAACTCAGCTTCCATGATAGAAGTTGCCACAATGTGCTGTTTGGCACTCTTCCATGAAATTGCTCCACCAGCTAGTAAGAAAGCATAGCCTGATGTGGACTTCCTGCTGTCTAAGTATCTAGCAAAATTTGCATCTGTGTAACCAACCACTTCCAAGTGATCAGTTTTAGAATATGTGAGCATGTAGTCTTTAGTTCCTTGAAGATATCTCATTACTTTCTTTACAGTCTTCCAGTGTTCCATCTCTGGATTGCTTTGATATCTTGTAAGTAATCCCATAGCAAAACTAATATCAGGACGAGTGCAAACTTGAGCATACATCATGCTCCCAAGGGCAGCAGCATATGGAATAGACTTCATTTCCTGCCTCTCAATGTCATTCTTTGGACACTGATGTAAACCAAATTTATGACCTTTAAAGATTGGCACTTCACATGATGAGCAGTTTGACATTCTAAACCTTTCTAAAACCTTGGTGACATAAGCTCTTTGGGATAATCCAAGTAAATCTTTAGATCTATCACGATGGATCTCAATTCCTACAACACATGATGCATTACCCATATCCTTCATTTCAAATTGACTGGAAAGGAAATCTTTTGTCTCATGTAAGATACCTAAATCATTAGTAGCAAGCAATATATCATCCACATATAGAATCAAGAATATAAACTTGCTCCCACTGACCTTCAGATATATACATTGATCAGTAATATTTTCTGTAAATCCGAAGGACATGATAACTTTGTTAAACTTTAAGTACCATTGTCGGGAAGCTTGTTTAAGTCCATGTGTGCGTTTGAGTGGATTTTCAATTTTCACGAAATTATAGCATGATTTGGGGTGTGCGATGGAATCACCATTCCAGGTGATGTTTCACGCGTTAAATGGTAGGAAATGAACCTCTGGCATGTTCGGATGCCATTCCTGCCTGTTTCATTGTGTTTGGCCATGCTTTGGGGCTGGTAGGAGGCCAGTTTTCGTTATGAGTCAGTTTTGGTGGATTTGTGGAAAATCCCTCGTTTTGTGTCATTTTTTGTAGTTTCTGGATCCCATCTGGCTTGTGGAAGGTGTATACCGTGTCTAGGGATGTTTCCCCGTCATTTAGAAGCGATTGGGTTGTGGAAAGATCGAGATTTGGGGATTTCTACAATTTTCGCACTGTGACGAGAATGCATTGGTTTCGTTAGTCACGTTCTCAGTATAACGCACTGTGTCGTATTGTCGCGTTCATCAAAAGATGATGAACAGTTGGGCGGTTGGGAACACGGTCCTTGTGTTGGACATGATCCCGATGAATGCGACCCAGGCTATGGCCGCGATCTTGTATTAATGCGCCCTAGGCTAAGACCGCGTTATTATGTTATCGCGCTTGAGGCTATGGCCGCGTTTATTAATGCGACCCAAGTGTGCGCCACGTCAACTCGTTGATGAGCTACGAGTGTTAGACGCATTATGGTGTCATCGTGACCCTCCATGGGGGCGCATTTACCATTGCGGCGCTAGCCTTGGACACATTAATGTCTTCTATTTTTGGAGTATTATTTGAGTTGTCTCGACCTCCGGTGAACCCAAGATTCAATGTCTTGTTGGCGTTTGACTCGACGGATGCCTTGGGTGTTTCGTGAGAGTCATATATATAGTTTCGAGGGATCCAGGAAGAGTGGCTTCATCCTGAGCTATGTGCGGTGTTTCTTTCGTGTTGATTGGCTTGGCTTTGACCCCTTGGTTAGCCTATTGTACGTGGATGTCATGAATGTCCTTTGAGGGCTGTGACCGTGTGATATGACACAACCTAGAGATGAGTTGGGACCGACCAAATGATCCTTGGACCTAGAAGTGCAAGCACAACCACAAGGCCAAGAGGCCTACGCAAGGAATGACTTACGCCCAGTTTTAAAAATTCTGTTAAAATTAGAGATGATTTGTTACTGAGCAGCGTGTGTAACTCTCAATGATAGAAACCTGATTTCAGTTTGGGTGTAACACTGGGTAGACTAAGTTTTCTCTCCTTTAACTACGCTTAGGCCAACTAATCTTCTAGGTACTTCAAAGGTACAACCTGCCCAACTTCCGTGAGGGAATCCACGGGTGCGAGGACTTACGGAGGTCTTGAACCAGGAAATTTCAATCCAATGAGACGGAATGCATGCTCAATTGGAGGGTCCTTCCAAGTCCAAGAGAGAGTAGTAGGTTCTAAAAGTGTGGAGGGAGGAGCTCCCTCAACCAAAATGCCCCTTGAAATGCAGAATAATACAGACAGCAGCAAGTATAGCAG
Organism: Amorphophallus titanum; assembly: GCA_024336825.1. Taxonomy (NCBI): domain Eukaryota; kingdom Viridiplantae; phylum Streptophyta; class Magnoliopsida; order Alismatales; family Araceae; genus Amorphophallus; species Amorphophallus titanum. The sequence continues at coordinate 5,873,203 of JANBPO010007653.1, forward strand.
GCAATCAGAGCAGAACAGCAGGAGAAATCGAACAAAAAGAAATACCGTCTAGGAGGGCGGACGCACAAACAATGGGCGTCTAGAGAGATGGACGCACAATCAAACAAATGGGCGTCTGAAGATATAGTTAAAGAAGAAATGGCGTCCCTTTGAAGGGACACAGATTCCAAAAAAATAACAAATAAATAAATGACCAGCTTTCAAGAGAGACGCTGATCAAGTATGTATGTCCGCCAGTACAGACGTCAATTTTCACACAGCCAAAATCCACAGATTTCTTTGCTACTTTTAATACCTAAGTAGCAGTTCACCAAGTGGACAATCCAATGGGCGTATGCACGTGGTGCACGAAGGGGAAGAAGAAATAATGTGCTACGTGGAGCACCAAAGGAGGGGTACACGTGGGTGCCAAAGGGAAGGGTAATCAAAAAATAAAAAGACAATAGTGTCCCACCGTGATCGTCAATTTGTGAATGTGTCACTTAGCATGATTAAAAGATAGCAAAGGAAACTATTGGAAACTAAAGGATGAAAAGGAATGCGATGAATAAAGGGAGCACGTGGTGCTCAGTGGAGTGTGATCGCCAGAGCGATTCCCTCAATTTTAGAAATAAATGATCACGAGAAATACCTTGTAAAGCAGGGGAATGTGGATTCTACTTCCGCCTTCAACCGACCAGCCGACTAAGTTGAGTTCAAGATGCTTACCCTTTGGTCTTCATCCTTTAAAACTCTAAGACGTCAATGGGAATGTTGAACTTGTAAGACTTTTCATACTAGAACACTTCAAAGGCAATACAAATGCATGTAGTGTTTGGTCATCATCAAAACCATCACGTTTAATCATTTGCTCAAAGAGGGGGTTCAACACCCCTCTTTGTATGCCCCCAGGTTGGGATGTATGTCTCTTTGCTTCTGTGCCCCGGGACTGGGGGTGTATTTTTTTATGGCTTCTATGCCCCCTGGCGGGATATATTTCTTCTTTTCATTCCCCATAGCAGGATATATGCATGCTCTCTTCGGGAGTCATGGCCGTGCTTGACTTTGTTGCTATAAAGCATACCCCATAGCGGGCAGGAATTTATCAAGCTACAGCCGCGGCTTGCTGGATCTTCTACCAGCCACTCGAGGGGCGGTCTTACGCCAGATAGCGGCAGTAGGAAGGAGGAATAGGTCGGGGCATTACGCCGTGGGCCTATACCCTCCTAGAGTCGGGCGGGGTGTCGGCCACCTTCTCACTCTCTTGCTCGGCAATGTTGGCCGACTTTTCTTCTTGTCCTTTCTTTTCTTCTCTTCTCCCTTTTTTTTTCGGTATGATAAACCAAGGTGGGTACGCAGGAGAGCGCTCACCTCCTCAGGGAGGGGATGAGTGGTTCATCCCACCGCATCAATCCCACAGTGGTAATCATTATCCAGTGCGGGTCTCGACAGATATGACCATACAACCCTCTCTCGCCAATTCTTCCTCTTCTCTTTTTTTTGGTAAGTTCTTCATCTTATTTTTGCTTCTTTCCTTTCTTCTCTTCTTCTTTTCTTTCTTCTTTTTTTATGGTGACCTCCATGATTCCTGAAAGCTGCAGATGTCTCGAAGTAGCATCTTTGAGGCCACAAAGATGATTGCGCCTAGTCCGGCTTTTCTCCCCGTAAGGCTGGTGAAGACAGCACCTGTAATTCATCAAAGCAGGCAAACATCATTTATTAGGAGGCCATGAGGCCCTGAATCCCGGCGAAGAGATGAAGGGTGATTTTGGTCCCACCGGGCGTGCCAGACATAAAAATTATATATAACTGTGTATAAATGTAAATTTTAATTTCAGTACTTTAATTTCTGCATTTATTTTAGATTTCTGTATACTCCCGTGACACCTATTGAACCCTTCCGAGCTTCCCAGCTCGTGGGTGGTGGCGTAGGATCCGAATGGTATCGGATTTGACCTGGTATCTGGATCTTGGGTCGTTACACACAATAGCTACACCGCCAACTGTCTGTCTGCCATAACCCCTCGCCTCCTCAAGCACGGTCGTGAGCCCATTCCCCTACCCCTGCTACTTCCTCCTCTTCCCCTCCATTCCCTCCCTCCCTCACAACCATCTTCGCCACCGCAAGTCACCCCAACTTTGCTTGCTGTTTCCCCTCGCCAGCAACTAGTCACCGTCCTCCCCCTCATCACCGGTCAACCCACTGTTGTCCCCTGCTCCGCCCGTCACCGCCATCTGCCCCTGCCTCCCGTAGCCCCACCTCCATTCTTCCCTGTGAAGCGCATCCCCCAAATCCCCATTCCACCTCTCCTTTAGCCGTAGTGCTGCCCCCTGCAACTGGTAACTATCATTGGCCACTCCAGCACCCCATCCCTATCGGAGATTGCCGCCACCGCCATCTCTCTCTCTTCCCCTCCACCCTCGACCCAAGCCATCGAGCCACCCTCATTGGCCCTGCAATGCTGTCGTTGTCGATAGCCCAAGACTTTACAGCCATCACAGGACTCCACCCCCACAGCCCCTCTGTCTACTCCTATGCAGCAACCACTAGCCCGCTACTCACCACCTGGTTGCCACCCTTCTGTCTCCGGCCCAGGTCCGTCACCACCAGCTAGTGGGTTGCTGCCTCCACGTGCCTACAGTAGTCGTCGGTCGTCCTCCTCCCCTCCTACGGCTATCTTTCTCCTCCTCTGCACACCTAGCCCACCGTGAACCCCATTTCCCGCCTGTCTCCGTCTGCACCCTCTCTCTCTCTCTCTGTCTTTGTTTCTCTCTCTCTCTCTCTCTCTCTCTCTCTCTCTCTCTCCGCCCTTTCGTTTCTCCTATGAGATTGTAGCAAAGCCAAAAAAAGGAAAAAGGGAGAGGAAAAAAAGAAAGACGTTTAATATACCGAGAGCCCGTACACTCAGGCATATAGTGATGCTACATGAACGCTTTAAACGAAGACACAAAGGGTAGAGATAGAAAATTAAACAATTTGAACTCAAATAGATCAAATCACCTAGTTTATTACTTAACGGGATTTATTTGATTCTGCCATTAACGTAGCAAAATCGTCTCGAGAGAAAAGGTGAAGATCGGATGGCAAACGACTCGACATTAGCATTAAAACGGTGCGACGCGCATAGGAAAAGGGGTTGAAACAGCGCCATGAAATGAAAAGGGCGGCCTTGAAAAGGGGCGCGCCGATTCAAGGCGCGTCATTTCAAAGGCACGCCAGTTCAGGGCGCATCGTTTCAAAGGTGCATCGGTGAACCGTGCGTCGATTCAACTCTATTTTACGTAAATCGAGCTCTGACTGACTTATTTTTCAGATTTATTTAAATGTTTTGGAAACTTTTAATCATTTATTGAATTAATTTTGCATCGGGTAGGTCTCGGATAGTTCAGCGATCGAATCGCGAGCTCGCGCAAGGTTCGTACTCTAGCGCGGCGATTATTCGAGTCGATGTTCGTTAAGTGGCTTATTTATTTATTCGAGTTGAAAATTTGACAGCATCTCCCCATCCCGAAGGACGTGTCGGGGAGAAGCGGGGAGTGCTCCCATAACGGAGCAACCCTTAAAGAGCCGGGTGGCACGACGGCGGCCGGTAAAAACCCAGACGGATGGGAAATCCCCGAGGGCTAGCCTACTAGGGGCACCGAGTCCGTGGGTGGGCATAGACGAGTAACGCGACTCACAGTGAGAGCGAAGACCCCGAGGGTAAGCTTACAAGGGGCACGCGACCCGAGTCGACACTCCGTCTAAGTCGGGACGATCGATTAGAGAGGGAAACCCCGAGGCTAGCCTACAAGGGGCACCCGTCTCACGGCCACCACGGAGTCCGATAAGGACCGTGGGTTTGAATCTGTCGGGATTAACCCATTTGATATTCACCCGGTCATCCGTGGGAGATTCGCCACTAATAGGCGGATCCCGCGGGCACAACGGAGTGGTAGCCAAACGGTGGGAAGGTTCCCCCCCACAATGAAGAAAGAAAAATACAAAACAATTGAGAACTAGAAACAGATATAACAATAAAAATAATGTCGCTCAAAGATGAGCAAACGATCCTAGATTTGATCTAGAGATCGTGACTGCAGCAGCTCTACCTTCTTCTCCATTTCTGATACTCTGCTTTGAACCTTCTTCCCAAATCTGCAACTCACTCTTTACTTTTCTCTTAGATGCTCCTCACTGCTCTCAAATTTGACTTCACTACTTTTCTCCTCTTCTCTCGTTTCTTCTGACTTTCTTGCTCTGTTACTCAATCTCTCAGAGATCCTCCTCTTTATACCAGTGGGCAGAATGATGTGGACCCCGCACAATTTTGCTTGGCATGCGTGGATGGAGAATTCCTGCCAATGTCTTGTCAGAAAGGTAGGTTTAGTGATTCCACGTGTCAGATGTTGAGGATAGGGCAAGACCACGTGGCTGATGAATCTTGGAGAGCAAGTCACCTTGGATCACATGTTTCACTAACTTGAATCTTGGATCACGTGCTCTCATGAGTCTCTGCTACTCTCAGTCCATAAAGTATATGATTGAATCCTGTCAAAAAGAAATAAGACATTTAGTCAAAGAAATGTGTGATTATGCAAATGCCTTGATGCTCAGAGTTGGTGACCTGAATCTGCATATGCATCGACCCTGGTCTCTACATGTGCACAGACCTACATGCTTCATGTGCACAGACCCTAGATATGCATTGACCTGTAGAACATATTGCAAAAAATGCATTGACCTGTAGAACATATTGTAAGACATGCATCGACCTGAGGTGCATAAAACTAGCATGAGCATCGGCCTTATAGAATGAGTGTAAGGATGTGCATCGGCCTTGCCTTACACAAGATGCAATGTGCATCGACCTTGCCTTACACAAACTACAATGTGCATCGACCTTGCTTTGCTCAAGGTATAATGTGCATCGACCTTGCTTTATGCAAGATGCAATGTGCATCGACCTGATACACTTCTAATGTGAATATGTATCGACCTGTGTGACTTCATGCAAGAACATGCATCGACCTTATTTTCAATGTAGTATAAGGATGCATCGACCTGAATTCACAAATCAACCTAAGTCCACTATCAAGATCGTCCACTGGCCAGGTAAGAGGTGGAGTTGTGGGAGGCTCCCCCTATTGGATAAATAATGTTTTGATGATGACTCACTATAAGTCATTGGCCAAACTAACTTAGAATCCATGGAACATCTTTCAATTGGCCAGGTATAAAGAAGACTAACAGAGCTTAGAGGCTACATCAACCTTACAGTCTAGCTGCTCTGACCTCGAGCCTTTATAGAAAGAAGAAGAGCCTAAGTGGCTCTCTGATGCTCTGACCCCACCATGTTGTTTCTCCGACCTTAGGACATGCTGCTCTAACCTCAGGTCACGTTGCTCCATCCTCAGGTCACATTGCTCCCACATCAGGTCACGTTACTTCGACCTCAGGCCTTCACAAAATCGCTAAGGCCAGTGGCGATGGCTAACCAGCTGATAAGGGTGACAAATAGGTTGTTATCAGTAACAAATAGCTATATAAGGGTAACAAATAGCTATATAAGGGTAATAAATAGATATATAAGGGTGAAAATGACTTACGAAGATGAAATCTACAAAAACAACACAGCTTCCTTGACGCAATGTCCTTGTGCCACGATGCAGTGAAGCAGAAGCACCTCTAGTTCCAACACAAACTCGGGCATGGCTCTTCAGCTGCTTCGACGTAATGGCAGTGCTGCGTCGATGCAAGGGCACCTCCCAGAAGCTGTCTTCAAGCTTTCTTCACAGATGCCTCGACGCATGGGAAAGCTACGTCAAAGCACTCAAAGCTCATCTTACAGAATCCAGTCAACTCTATGTTTTTGAACAACTGTACAGAGAGCAAAGAAATCCAACGTAAACCTCTAAAAGCACAGATTTTGAGGTATGGAGAAGATTCCTAGAACACACAAAGGTTTTTGTCATCATAAGTTTCCATGGCAATCTCTTACTCCAAATATATGTCAGTACAACACCTTGGAAATAGGGGTGTTCATGGTTCGATTTGGTTTGATTTGGGGGCTTTTTTTGTTCCAAACCGAACCAAACTAAATCAACCATCAAACCGAACCGAACAAATTTCGTTTGGTTCAGTTTGGTTCAGTTCGAAACGATGATGAAATCAAAACAAATGTAGCTCACGTAGAGCAATCTGACTCTGGAGTTGATCCAGGAGTCAGGACAGAACCAAGATTTCTCAATCTCACTGCTCTCACTCTCTCTCAGACCTACTTCACAATACTCTATTTTTCTTTCTAACCTTCACAGCAGGCTCTTCTTCTTTCTTTCTCCTTTCTCTAACTTCTCTGACTCTTCTCAGCTCTCAGCTCTCAGCAATCTTCTACTTTGAATCTACTCTCTTCTCTCTGACTCTTCTTTTTCTTCTTTCTGGCGACTCCTTCTATAAAAGCTTCCTCTAGCTCTCACGCTCTCACGCTCTCTGCTCTCTAAATGCTCTCTAGTTGCTGCTATTTCATTTGAGTGATCAGGCCTCTATTTAAAGGCTCGAGACAGATTGGGCACGTGGAAAACACATTTTCACCCAAAAGCTCCATCCAGAAGGTGCGCTTGAAGGACACATGTCAGGTGCAGATGAATGGACGATCCACGTGTTTGATCTTGAGGATGCAGTGTAACCACGTGCTGAACGTTCTTTAGTTTGGGATCACGTGATTACTTTAGTTCTGTCCATCAAGTGTTTGATAGAGTTCCTATAAACAAGAGTTAAGGTGTAACGCCCCAGGACCAGATTCCCAATTTATGGGCACATTTTTTTTTCATCAGACCCTTGAGCATTACTACGTACGTATCGCAGAAGCATAAATTTATGAACATGCAAATATTCGCATGAGAGAGAGAAACAACAATTATAGGGAATGAGAATAACATTTTAACCATTCATGATTTCCAAGAGGAGTACATATCCCCGAGAAGAGTACATATCAGAAGTTCCAAATAACCTGAGCCTATATAGGCTCACCACCCCATAACCATACATATAGGAGAGACATTCATCCATATCATACCCAGATAAACTATGATCTAGCTCTACTCCTTAGCTGTAGGCTCCTCCTCAACCTCCTTCTCTATGTCTCCTAAAAATGTGTGTCACAAAGGGGGGGGTGAGTGTGACTCTCAATAGGCAGCCTAAACAAATCGAGGTTAACTTGCATCTGTATAACCAATTATATACAGTCTAGTGGATTCAAGTGAGTTTAATACTTCATGCACTTGGATTTTTATTAATAATGAAAGTGAAGGTTGATTAAATTATTATGCAATTACTTTGAGGTGATTGTTCCTGCACTCTGATTATTCTTGATTGCAAGAGGCTTACCATGCTGACTATTCACGTTCTCGATTATTTCTGCTGCATATCTTGGGGCGTGACAAGCGGCCCCATGGTGACCGCTTACCGACCAAGGAGTGTTGACAGGCCTTGCGGTCTCGCGATAGGCCGCTAAGGTGCCTAACGGTCTTGAGGAGACCGCTGGGCAGGGCTTTGCAGTCAGGGCATGACCATTTTAGAGGTTTTATTGTCTGAGCATTTTTGGGCCTAGCGGCCCTAGAGTAGATCGCTAGTTGGCCTTGCGGCCTAGGGATGACCGCTTGGGTCTCCCTTATGTCTATTCGATCCTAGCGATCGTGCGATATACCATTACCCATCTATGCGGTCTATAGGAGGCCGCTAGGGTGTGGCAAGTAGTCAGAGTGTGACCGTTTTCCTGTTTTGAGTTACGTGAGCTCGGGAGGTGTAGCAGCCATGTGACTGACCGCTTGGTAACCCTAAGTGATCAAGCAATGGACCACCATATCTCTGGGGTGATCATGGGGGACCGCCTGGTTTCTGGAGGCACCTGGGCTATGCGGTCCTGGATAGACCGCCATGCTTGGCTATGCGGTCCTAGCCAGACCGCCTAGCTCTTGGATGGCCCAGGGAGGGCCGCCTCTTGGCTTTCATGTTTGCCATGCTCGTTTTAGCGTTGGGTTAGACCCCGGTCGACCCTGTTGTGACCCAGTGGTCGACCTTCGGTCTCATAAGCGTCTCGGGCACCCCGTGAGTTTTGTGTCCGTATTTTGGGGTGTTTGGAGGTACCATGTTACCTCGATTAACGTACCCGTGAGTTTGAGAGTTCGGGTGACTCCATGTGTTCTGGGTCTTTGTGTTACACTTGATCGAGTCACCGTGTATCTGTGTGAGTGCGGTGAGGTTTTCCTGGCACGTTGTGAGTTTCTTTGGGAAGTGGTTTCTAAGTGGGCCATGCATAAGGCCTTGGACGATTTCCCCCTCCCCTATATATACAACCTCTTGTGAACATAATTAAGCTAATGAAGAATATTTTTTAGAGAAATTTTGTAAGAGAGTGATTCTCTTTTCCTTTCTTGGGTATGATGCCTTAGATCCCAAAATCTTGTGATGGGATTTACTTGGCATGTGACTCGCCCCCCTTATCATCCCCTTCCTGCTCATATCTAGATCTAGAAATTTTACTAGTGAAGTTTCTACGAATCAGGAAGGATCTATTGCTAGTTTTGTCATGATCAGAGCTCCAGATCTCTAAAAACAAATCTTCTTGTGAAGCTGCGCGTTGCTGCTTGTCCCTGCAAGCTAGATATCTTCATCTCTGTTACAAAAATCTCCCAGACCTATTCTCAGTTTATTTGGGCTTGATATCTGGAGAGATTGAACCATTTTCTTCCCTCTTCGCGACACCACTGATCTCGTGCTATTCTGAAGTCTGTGAAGAGCGTGGCAATGATTTTGGTGGGACTGCACAGGCCAACCTATGCAGATCTGACCCAGATCTAGCTGATTCTTGTGGGAGCTTCCACGCCTCCCTCCTTTCATAACTAACCAAATCCTTTGGTCGGGATCTTCCTACAGGAGTCATCGTCGATCCCCAATAAGCGGCGCTCCATTCCCACACCAAGGCACCATTTTCTTAATTTTCTTGCTCACCTGTGTAGTTCTGCATGAACAAAACTAGAGCCTTCATGCAGACGCTGTGACACCCAAGCTAGATCAGATCTAGATGCGCCATTTGGACAGGTCATTCATCGTCTAGTCCACCACGTGTTCCAACATATGAAACCTCGATCTGACTCCGGATCTAGCCATACCATCTCCTGCAAGCCGACTACGCAGCCTGACCAGCGCGGGCAGAACCAATCAATGGTCGATTGCCTCATCCGGTCGGTGGTGACTCACTTCCTCAGCTTCCATCGAGTGCTGCCCGTCAACTCAAGCTCCAGTAGCCCTAGGCTTGTGCTTGTAGCCTATTATCTCCCTGTGATGAGTGGGCAATGTTCTGAAATTGTACTATTATTCATTTGTCGTGTATCGGGGTTGTCAGATTCAGCTGGGATTTCTTCCCCACACGCTAGTCGTGGCGATACGCATGACATTCCTATCCCAGTATTTGCTTATTTAGTATATTTTCTTATATGCTACATTTGTGAGATTAGGGCCGTAGCCAAAGTACGAATCACCATGGCTATGAGTGTGAGAACTCGTCCCATAACCCCAGTCGAGCACTGAGCTCAAACTACATCACCCTAGGCGACAATGGTTCCTTAATCGTTGTGATCTTGTGCTTCCCTCGTAGGGACGATCGTTGGACTAGAGAGCGATTTTCTTGTTGAGAGACGTCTCCACCTAGAGAACACCACAGAGGTCAGCTACCCGGCTTACCCTTAGCGTGTAGGTTCTGGCAGCACTTCGAGTCGGTCGTAGGTCTTAGCCCCATTCGAGTCTCATCCCGCATCAAATTAGTATCAGAGCGTTGTTTGAGTCTAGGGTAGTCTTATCTTAGGTGTTGCATTCCTCTATTCGATATATTAAAAGGTGTTATTGGAAAGATAGGTTATGCCTATTGGGAAGGTAGCAGCCTTGCGTGAGTTGGGTCTTCGGATCAAAATCTCCGCCACGTACTGGATATTGGGTGAATCTAGTTTCTTCATTTCACATTAGTTAGCGCATTCCAACCTCTGTGTCATTGCATGCCCACCCGTCGAGGTACCCCATACTCATCACCACCACAGCCTATGGCTGACCCTCAGGCCCACGCACCCGGAGAGCTCTCTATGGCAGAGTTGCTCATGACCCTCATGGAACGAATGGATGGCTTAGGCATAAGTCTAGAGAGTAGGATGAAGGCCCTAGAGTACAGGGCCAAAGCATCAGACCAACCCATTCAAGGTCTGATTGGGAGAATGGCCACCCTAGAGTGCGTCCCCCTAGGGGCACAACCTGCGCTGACAATTGGCCAACCAGAGGCAGTTCTGTTGCTCACGGTTCCTAGGGCTCAAGCGGTTGATGTTAGGAGACAAAGAGTCCCTGATCTTGATGAAGAGTCAAACAATGAATATGAGGGTTATGGTCTTGACTGTCGTGCCCAACGACGACATTGTGAACTCGATGAGGACGATTGCATTCTACGGAGCGTACGTGCGGACCCTCCTACTTTTGACGGGTCTTTGAACTCGAAGGATTACTTAGATTGGGAGGTCGGTATGGATCGGCATTTTGAGTGGTTTGAGATGACAGACCTCCGGAGAGTCTGTTTCCTAAAGATGAAGCTGCTAGGGAAGGCTCAGACTTATTTGATGAATGTGGAGAGCCTACTGATGCAGTGACATCAACCTCAAGTCGAGAGCTGGGATGGGATGAATGTCAAGTTGAGAGAGAAGCACCTTCCAGCCACGTATCGTCCACGTCTTATTGATAGTTGGCAGAGTCTTACCTAGGGTAATCGACTCGTGTCTGAATACATCGCCCAGTTTGATGAATATTATTCATGGTGTGGAGTCACGGAGGAGAGCACTATGACCGTCTTACGTTTCTGAAGAGGGTTGCAGATGCCTTACCAATATGAGCTATTTCACCACAACGTGACCACTTTGGAAAATGCCAATCAGGTCACTCTCGAGCTCGAGCAATCTGAGTCAGAGTTTGAGTTTGCCCAGCAGCAGGGTCCCTTTCATCAGCGTAGATCTGAGCCTCGTAGTTCTTCTGGTCCATATCAGAGGACTCCCATGGCTCGTCCTCTGGAGCCTACCCGCTAGGACCCATTTACCCTGAGGCCTCGCCCTCCTCAGCCGAGGGATCTCCCACGTCAGCCCCAGCCTCCCCCTATTATCGCTGGTCTACCAACCCCCGTACTGTCTACTCGTCCCCTTTTGCCTACACCCCCACCCCCTCAGGAGGACAAAGGTAAGGGGCCATTAACCGGGGAGTCCAGTGGAGCCCGACAGTAGTGTTTTAACTGCAAGGGTTTTGGGCACTATGCAAATCGGTGTCCCACCTGCTCATCCCTAGTTATTGGGGACATGTCAGCTAGCGAGGCTCCGCCTTCTGAGGTTATGCATGTTAGTTACGAGGTAGAGCAGGAGCTCGCTGATGAGTTCTTTGATGAGACTGGGGACGTTCAGGGTGATTTTGTCAATGCTCAATACCAGGATACTACCCAGCTAGGGGTCGTCAAGTGCACCTTGACTCAGCCACAGGCTAGTGATGACTGATGTCAGACTACCTTCTTTCATACATACTATCGGTTGAATGGAAAGGCATGCAAGGTGATTATTGATAGTGGGAGCTGTATTAATGCCATCTCTACATGTACTATTTCGTGCCTTGGTGTTACCCCTGTAGACCATCCCCTCCCATATCGAGTATCGTGGGTGGACTCCACCTCCATCCCAGTTAGGTTGCGGTGCCTAGTCCCATGCAGTTCCATACCTACCGTGACGACATCTGGTGTGACGTCCTACCCATGGAGGTGGGCAGCATTATCCTTGGCAGGCCATGGCTATTTGATCGGGATGTCACACTTCATGGTTAGTCGAACACCTGTACCATTGACCACGGAGGCCAGCGGATCACCCTTCACCCCTCTCCACCAAAGAGTTCGTCGGTTAGGGGTCTGGCCATCCCAACCACCTCGGGTCCTTCTACCCCTAGGGCTAGTACCCCATCCTTAGTCCAGGCCACGACTATTTCTTCTGCCACAGGCCAACCCCCAACTAGCAGATTGATGATGATTAGCCCCCATAAGATGGAGCGGGAGGCTAGTACGGGTAGTCCTATGTTTGCTGTCGCGGTCCGTGAGGTGGAGCAAGGCTCCGAGAGTGCACTCCCACTCGATGTTGCCCCGATCCTATAGGTGTTCGCTGATGTGTTCCCGGAGGAGCTTCTTGAGGGACTCCCACCTATGCGGGATGTTCCACATGGTATCAACCTGATTGCGGGGTCCTCATTGCCCAATCTTCCTCATTACCGCATAAGCCCCGTTGACCATGCTAAGCTATAGTGACATGTCAATGAACTACTGCAGAAAGGATCTATTCGGGACTGCTCGAGTCCTTGTGTGGTACCGGCCTTACTCGCCCCAAAGAAGGATGGCACGTGGAGGATGGGTATTGATAGTTGTGCCATCAATAAGATCAGTATGAAATACAGATTTCCTATAATACCCTCAAATATAGCTAAGTTGTACTCTGTATCACCGAGACGCCTTTTGAAGTATCAGCTCCGTTCTTGTAAAGAACTCCGAAGTTAAGCGTGCTTAATGGGGAGTAGTACCGGGATGGGTGACCTGCCCGAGAAGTCCTCCATTCTGGAGTCGATCACTGTTAGAAAGGGACAAAATCGTGAGGCCGATAGGCCAAAGTGGACAATATCTCGACGGTATAGAGTACGGGGCGTGACACTCCTAGCCAGATTGAAGCACGCCTACCTCCTGGGCGCCCACTATTTGAAAATTATAGGACACTCTCAGCTCATTCTGCGGCAAGTTCTGTCCACTTACCACACCCGTGACCCAAAGCTCAAGCCATATCAAGATTTGGTCATGCTTTTGACTAGGCAATTCTGCAAGCTGATCTATATCCATACCCCTTGATCTCAGAACATTCTCGCTGATGCATTAGCGTCGCTCGCTTCCTCTTTATCTTTCCCTCTCAGTCGGAGCACTGAGACCATCGTCATTCAGAGACTGGACGCCCCCTCTCTTAAAGATCCTTGGTATGCTAGCCTTAGGAAAACTGTAGAGGCAAAGGCTGAGAAGGAAGATCTAAAGGAAGTATCTTTAACAGAATTGAAAGAAATCTTGGAGGAGGAAGAATTGCCCCAGTATCATGAAATCGAGCTATATTGTAGAGATGGATCGTTCCCAGAAGGGGTAGATGCTAAGCAGCGCAAGGCTATTAGAAGAGCCGCCTCGAAGTACACTAACATTGCAGGAGAACTCTATAGGCGCGCTCTCAATGGAATGCTCATGAGATGCTTAGATGATGATGAAGCTTGGAGGTGGCCAAAGTGGCCCATTCGAGTGAGTGTGGAGGTCATGTTAATGGCCAGGCTCTAGCAAAGAAAATCCTTAGGCAGGGTTATTATTGGCCCACTCTAGAGGAAGATTGCTCCCTCTATGTCCGGAGGTGTCTTAAGTGCCAACTCCATGCTGACAAAATCCATGCTCCTGCTTCATCTCTTCACCCTCTCTCTGCTCCTTGGCCATTCTCCATGTGGGCTTTCGACGTTGTTGGCCCACTTGGTGATCCCAATTCTTAGACCAAATAGAAATCTTTCATCCTTACTGCCACTGAGTACTTCACCAAGTGGGTTGAAGCCGAAGCATATGTGGAGATCAAAGCTACCACAGTGTGCCTCTTCATCATGAGAAACATCATTTCGCGGTTCGGAGTGCCAAGCATCATCATCATCGACAATGGATCCCAGTTCGTCTCGCAAGAGCTCAACGACCTCTGTAAGAAGTTCAATATTGCATTGCATCATTCATCACCATATTATCCTCAAGATAACAGCCAAGCTGAAATCACTAATCAAACCCTTCTAAAAATCATAAAGAAAATATGCAAATCTCACAAGTTCTCTGATTGGCCAAAAAGATTAGTGAAAGCTCTATGGGCTTACTGCACCTCCGTCTGTACTCCTACGGGGCAAACCCCCTATGCTCTCACTTACGGGATGGAGGCAGTGCTCCCATACGAGATCTTGATCCCTTTCCTAAGAGTACAACTCGATAAGGAACTCAATCTCGATGAACGTCGAGAGACATTGCTCATCCAGTTGGAGCTCTTGGATGAGAAGAGGCTTAACATGGCTGATCATGTGTCTACTTTTCAAAAGAGAGTCTCACGTGTTATTTTCAAAAGAAGGTAATCGAGCGTAAATTCCAAATAGGAGATATAGTTTTGAAATGTAAATTCATTAGGTCCGCAGGTCCTAGATCTAAGTTACAACCTAACTGGGAAGGGCCATTTGTCATTAGAGAGGCTTATCCAGGGAACGCATATCGCCTAGTCAACGTAGAAGGTCAGGAGCTGTCTCACGCTTGGAATGAGTTGTACCTTAAACATTTTTTCCCGTAGAGTTAAACCAGTACCACCCCGACAGCATGGTGTCTCTCCCTTTCGCCACGAAGGAGGACCCCGAGCATGGCAATCACACAATTCACGACAACTCTGGTTGGTTTATTTTTTCTAAGTGACATCATCTCTCCTTTGGCCATGCCTAGGGGAAGTAAAGGTCCATGCTCTCCTCTCTTCGGTCAAGCGTGGGTGTAAGGAGTGAATAAGGGGGAGATGACCAATCTAGACACTCTGACGAGAGGAGGTCTCAAATAGGGGCAGTCTATTATGACCCGATTCCACAAAAGAACAAAGAAATGCAAGAAAAGAAAAGCGAGTCAAAAGCAAAGAGCATCAGTCAAGGCAAAAGCCGTCACTCCTACCAAAGAGCACAAAGCTCCAATGTCAATTGCTCTATGAAAATCAAAATAAACTAGGCATGGCAACAGTGGCAGTACAGTTTTCTCACGGGACGTTATGAGCCTGGTCGTATGCGTGCCTTGGAAGGATGAGGGTTCGATGATGGACACAAAGCCCCGGCGCAATAGACCGAATCTCCACAAGGGTTGTCACGAGAGGGAGTCGAGCCCTAAAAGCTTCTATCCCCATGCAAGGCTTACCCCCAACTTTTCTTCTCTCTCTCCCTTAAAGGACTAAAGCATACCCCAGGGTATGGCCCTCGGAGAGGCACCGTCACGAAGGTGAGGTAGGCTTGGCCAGGGAATTGTCACCCCTATTGCACGCCAACCACGTCGAACTTTTAATGGAATAGGGAGAACCCTCGCTACTGGGGGCGAATCTGGTTTTCAAAACCCAACCTTTTTCATGGGTTAAATGGGTTTAAAACCCTTTAGTGTAAAGAATTATTAACAAGAAAGGGTATTATTATAATTTTAGTTCTTATAAGCCTTTCTTGCAATTTGAGGTTTTAAAACAAAAAAGTATGTTAAAAGGCCTTCTTTCACCCACGTTGGAGAGGAACCTCACGGTTCTCTCTCTCTTCCACTCCTCTCCCCATCTTTCTCTTGCTCTCTCTTGGTGGACAATTCCCCACGGCTGCGGGCGGCTTGGAGGTGAAGATTCTGGCGAGCACGAGACGGTGGTGGAGCTTTGGCGTGCGTGTGGAAGCGAGCTCGTGCGGTGCGCAGTTTGGTCATCACGTGGGAGGCGATTCTCACGCAAAGAACGGCTTCTTCCTGTGTTTTCAAGTAGGGGGATAGAATTCATCTCGCCTTTCCATATTTTTCCACATGTTAGAATGATACAATGCCTGTTAGAATGCTAGTTTCAATTCAATTTATGCATGGGATTGGTTTTCATTTTACCCTTGTGAAATGTCTAGCATGGCCATTGTTATTTACGTTTTTGATGTAATTCATCTGTAAAACTATGAAGGCACAGGTTTTAATAGGTTGTTCCCTTGTTTTCCCATCGATTTGAATCGATTGGGAGGAATCTAGACCTAGAAATCTTAGGCCCAGAACCTTGAAGAGAACCCAGTACAGGGGAGTGTCGCATTCTCAGTAGGCCGCGCTATAGGGGTGCACCCCGTTCTGGTCAACGCGGCATATCGTGCCACCGCGATCTGAACTTTTATGGTTTTTTGGAGACGGTAGATAACATGGTAATGGAAACCACCGCGTTTATTATTAATGCGATGTAGGCTTCCACCACATTCCTGAAGAACGTGCTTGCAGTGTCCGTCGTGTTACTAAGGAACGCGCCTAATGCATCCTGCGCGTTCTCAGCAGAGCCAATTAAGCCCTTGATGTTGATTGGTCATGCATTTAGGTTAAGCTATTAATAGTTTTACGTTAATTACTGCTTTGTATCATGTTTATTTCCCCATGTTGAGTGGTTTTCCCTCTCTTTGTGACAGATCCACTAGTCGTAGCCCGACGACCTGCCCGACCCGAGACCGGGTCGGCCGGGTCGGCCCGGTCGACAAACCTTGGTATACGGTATGGGATGCACACCCTTTATTTTCTAGAAATTTGACTCTAATTTGGAAAGGGGCCCTTCATGTTGTTGAGGTTTTCTGCACTAACGTCAAGGTGTCATTGGGGGATGGTAAAAAGGCTAGCTTCTAGTTCCTATCATGGTACATTGGGGAGCCATAGGATTTTGGCTGAAGACTTTACTATGCTTTCTTGGTTAGCTTGGGACCCTATTGCTTGGGTTGCTGATGACTTTCAAACCAGTTCAGAGAGAGGAGGTTGAAAACTCCAAGAGAGGGGAATAAGGCAGATTGAGGTTTTGTTGACATCCTTGGGAACTATAACACATGTAGCTGATGATTGAAACTAAAGATGGGAAAGTAATGGTGTCTTTTTCAGTGAGGACTGCCTATTGTTTTATGAGAAATGTAGGGATCTGTTTCCCTACAGTGAAGCTGGTTTGGTCTCTGGGCTCCCACATGCATTTAGTTGGGTCCATTCTTAGTAGACATCTCAGTCTTTGCCCACTATGTGCCGAGGATGTGAATCGATGGGCCTCTGTTTACTTACTGCTATTTCTTTTATTCCTTGTGGAGGGAGATCTTCCAAAAGCTACAGATGAGATGGCACATGCCGGACAACTTGGAGAAGCTTATTGCAAGGCTGGACTAGGAGGTGAAGGAATCCTTCAAGAAGAAATCATAAGGTTGGAAGAGACTATTCGAAAACTTAAAATCCAACCAAACGTTCAGAATGAGAGCTCCTTCTGTAACAATTGTTCAGTCTTTGAAGACCTAAATGACACTCTCTCCACTGAATTGGATGTGAACAAGTAAACCATTATATGCCTAACAGATGAAAATGGAATTCTTCAAGCTGAAATCGCTAGGTTGGAAGAAATCATAAGACAACTTCAAAACTAACCTAAATCAATTTCTAATAATCAAACCATGTCGGACAAGCTAAACCCTGATGAAAAGTTGATTGAATAAATAAAAATGGCAAAAGAACAAAACAAAATACTGCTTGAAAGATTGTCCATCCATGAGAAAAAAATGGCCTGTGACATAGCATGAAACAAGAGCATGAATGCATTCTAAAATGTGTACAATTCTTCTCCTATATTGTAAAAACAACACAAACTATGCATAACTAATTGAAGAGGAAAAAAGTTCCCAGGCATTTCAATTGAAAGCAGATAGTCAACTGCAGAGATGTGGAAGAGGATATGCAATCAGAGGCACACCTTTAGAGGATGTTGACAACGAATGGAATGTCAAAAAGCAAGCGTCCAAGTCCTGCAGTGTTGGCCCTGTGGGTATCCTGTATATAGGATACCTGCACCAAATTTGAACAGATGCTGATAAATATCATGATAAGGAACTTCATCTTAAGCTATTTCAGTTCCACATAAATTAAGAGTACCAGGCAACAGAAATCCAACTTGCTGGCAGCAGGTCACAACTCTTGTATGTCTTAAGCTCCGGAAATCGACGAGCAAGAAAGGAAATCTGGAGACCATGCATGCAATAACCATGTTAAAACAAAGATAACAAATCAACCTGACATTTACTTCTATACAAGAATTTCCTTGCCTTGTCAGCTAAAGGTTCTCTGCCATATGGTGGATCTCTTTCCAAGTACTCAAAGATAAGATCCCCAGGAGGGCTGCGAACTTCATTAAGGTCACTTGATGAACCATCTTGACCACAGTTGGGTTTATCCCCCAAAGAAGCCCTGCTCAATCTCTCAGTTATGTGCTGTGTTCCACTTCCACCCACATGACTGCTTCCTCCAGTGCTGGTATCTCTGTACAGGTCTACATCACCATCTTCACCAGGAAGCCTGTTCAGATGAAAAATATGTAAACTATGTATGAAAGAGAAACCGTAAAAATCATGCATCATCTACATTAAATGACTTATGATCTCATGAGATTTAGACCCCTAGGTTTTGAAGAAAATGTTCATGTCACATGGTCATACGCTCATATTCAAATATAATTTTCAACAACGTAAAATTTAGTACATAATGAGTGACTATGACAATGGATACATATTTTAATAATCGAACATTTTCTAGATACATATCCTGTTCATCTAGCAAGGTCACCATGGGCATGGGCTAGGTGCAAGTCTGAATACCACGACCCGGAGAGACCTTGAGAAATACATGGTCGCCTGTTTGGAACTCCAAGTCACACCTTTGATTGTCAACATATGATTTCTGTCTATCTTAAGCCATCTTGAGTCTCTCTCGAATTATCTTAACTTTCTCGATAGTATCCCTTATAAACTCGAGACCTAGAAGTTGTCTTTCCCCAACTTCACTCCAGCAGATAGGTGAGCGACAACTTTTCCCATATAATGCCTCAAATGGTGCCATTTGAATGCTAGCTTGATAGCTATTGTTATAGGTGAATTCTACTAGAGGTAAATGGTCGTGCCAGCTCCCACCGAAGTCGATGACACAAGCCCTGAGCATATCTTCCACCACTTGATTGGTTCTTTCAGTTTGTCCATCGGTTTGTGGATGGAACGCTATGCTGAAATTTAACCGGGTCCCTAAAGAATGTTGCAAACCCTTCTAGAATTGTGAAGTAAATTGAGGGTCTGGATTAGAAATAATGGTGACAGGGACACCATGTAACTTAATAATCTCCTTTATATATAGAGCAACCATGATCTCCATAGACCATCGGCTTTTAATAGTCTAGAAATGAGCCGATTTTGTTAAACAATCTATGATCACCCATATTCCATCATATCCATCTCTTGATTTAGGTAGTCCCATGATAAAATCTATCCCTATGCTCTCCCATTTCCACTTCAAAAATTTCAAGGGATGTAATTTTTCGATGGGCCTTTGATGTTTCACCTTAATTTATTGACAAGTAAGGCAACGTGACACATAGTCCACTATCTCTCTCTTCATGTTGGGCCACCAATAATTTTTTTGAGGTCTTGATTCATCTTGATAGCATCAGGGTGAATGGTGTACTTAGATTTATGAGCTTCTTCTAGGATCAACTTCTTAGTATCAGCATGATCCGGTATACAAATTCATCCCATGAATAGTAATCTTCCATCATTTGCAATAGAGAAATCCAGTCGTTGCTCCATATTGGCCTTGATCTCCAACAATACAGGGTCATTATCTTGCAGCTTGACTAGATCTTTTATCAATGTTGGTTGAGTTCGGATATTAGCTATAAAGTAATCTTCGCGCCTATAAATAGGACAGACCGTGCTTGCATGGGCTTGCTGCTAGAGCTGTTGAGATGTCTACAGAAGGTTTGAACGTGAGAGTCTAAGAGAGAAAAGAAAAGAGTGCAGTCCTGAGGGAAGAAAAAGAAGACATTGTCCAGCTAGCCAACCAGCTACGATGTTTCTAGAGGAGTGATTCTCACTAATGTTCATGCTGAGTCTTTCATCCTACAGTAGTGTATTGTTCCTCCATGTATTTATGTTTTTACTTTGAGTTTCTCTTTTTACCTCTATCCTTTTGTGTGTGGGGCATCATCCCAGTCGTGAAGCTATGAATCAGCAGAGTAAGCTATAAGGCTCAGTAGAGCAAGCTATGAGGCTCAATAGAGCAAGTTGTGAGGCTCAGTAGTAGCAAGCTGTGAGGCTCAATAGAGCAATCTGTGTGGCTCAGCAGTAGCAAGCTGTGAGGCTCAACTGTTGTAAGGGATTTGTTCTCTCGAAGCTGTGGATCAGTAGTTAAGCTGTGTGTCCGCAGGAAGCCTCACTAGGTTGGTGAGGGGTGGATGTAGGCGTGCTGGGTAGCAACTGAACTACCTTAAAGATCTCCAGTGTTGTGATTTGAGTGCACTCCACCTCTTCTATCTCCTTCACATGTGATTTTGTTTTGATTGGGTTTCTTTGCAGCTTTGTGGTTCTTGTGACTTTCGACTTTAGAATAGAACCGTGCTAGAATCTTGATTGCACTATCTTACTTTTCTCTTGCATCAAAAAATTAGTTGTCGAATCTATTCACCCCCTCTCTAGATCCTCTCGTACCATCCAACACCCTCTCAGAGCCAAAACAAGTCAAAGTGATCGTGTCTAATGCCACCCCATAGTTTAGACACATCTTAGCAATGAATAAGCTCACCACAATGGAGGAGCTATATGAGAGGGCCCGGTATACCCAGACCCAATTAAAAGATTCTCCTCTCATGCACATGTTTGAACCACCGAAGCCAAGGGTGGTCAGGAAGACAAGCATTGGTGTCCAAGGTGGAGTGACAGAAGGGGTCATAACAAATGAGCAAGTGAGTGTAGTTGGCAGCCCCATCCAGCCAGCCAACAACTCTATTACTCTTCTCAGGTACCTTATTCTCATCATGGCTCATCGTGTCGATTGGGGAGGAATGCAACAAACTATTGCGGGTCTCACCCAGGCCTTATAGAATATGGCGCAAGCCGGCTCTAGGGCAGGTGCTGGCAACTTGCATCATAATTTCTAGAGTTTAAACCCTCTGTGATTTTCAGGTTCTTCTAACCCAGATGAGACAGAAAATTGGATAAACGAAATGAATCGCATATTCGAGGTCATGCAGTGTACTGACCAGGAGAAGGTTTGTCTTGTCACGTTCCAGTTGAATAAAGATGCTCGTACCTGGTGGAAGTCTATTCCTGCACTGCCCGCAGATGCACCACATACTTGGAACGGGTTTCTTGACCACTTCCGAGCCAAGTACTTCTCTGAGCATGTCAAGGAGAGGAAGGTGGCCGAATTCGCGTCACTACGTTAAGGTATGATGATAGTGGCAGAATATGAGCTCTCGCCCAGCACCTTATGCTCAACATCTAGTAAGCACGGATCTTTTGAAAGCAAATCGCTTTATGGACAGGCTGCGGCCTATTTTCAACTAGCACCTTGGCCCGTAAAATATTCAGACCTTCGCAGAGATGGTCCAATAAGCACATTTGTGTGAATTGACCTTAGAAAAGGTTGACAAGCTCAAAGGCAAAGTAGAGGAGCCAAGCCGAAAGTCTAATTGGCGAGGGAAGAAGTAGGAAAAGTTCAGCATCACCTACAGTTCCCGGGATAACAAGAAGAGATCCTGGAATGGGAACGGTGAGGAGGATCACCAGAATAAGAAAGTTAAAGAAGATGAAGATAAGCAAGTCATGGCCGCTTGCTCGTTTTGTGATAAATTCGGTCATGCGGCCAAAGAATGCTGGAAGCGTTTGGGTGCATCCGTACGATGCGGAAGTTGGGAGCACCGTATGCTTGACTGTCCTTTGATGAAAGAGCAACCATCCACGAGAAACAATGGTGGACGAAAGTGACAGGCTAGATTGAATGCCGTGTTGGAGGATGAACCAACTTAAGAAGGGGAACTCATGGAAGGTACCATTCGTATTCATTCACATCCTACTTTATGTGTGAAATCCCCTCCTCATCGCAAAGAATGTGGGGTAGACCCACTAAGGTGACCAAGAGGTTGATTGCCCTTAGGTTAGGGAAGGTCCCTCTCTCCAAGGTCCATCTTTGCAGGCAGAGCCAGGCCTCATCGGCTACCAAGAAACCTACTGCTGTTGTTTCCAATATAGCTTCCTCATCCCGCTCAACAGCCAAGAAGCTGGCCTTATTCACTCGATGGACCTCCCAATGACCGTCTCCAGCTCCTCGAGCATCCAGGAGGGCTTTGACCCACTCTGCATCCACTCCCCCCTCAACCAGCGAGACCCAAAGGACGTTTCTAAGCCATTGTTGCCAGCCGATGGGGAACTCAGCGGGGAGGGTCCTAGATCGACGCAGCCCTGATTTGCCCCCTTCTCCGGTTTAGATGCCCTTATTTGGACCACCTCCCCGTATGAGCGAGTGTAAGGCAAGCCCCTGTCACCCCCTACCTACTACGAGTCTCACTTGTTCACCATCACCCCGCAAAAACGTTGAGTGTGACCTTCTCTGGCAGCGAAAGCAGAAAACATTTGGTCTCTGGGCGGCTGTAGAGTGACAACGGTTTTCTGGCTCCTTCGAAACTCCAAAACTTCCCCTACCCCCTCCTATGACCCTGGTATCACACCTCTACCTGAAGTTGCACCGGGAAGGGTTGGGTGAGGGCCGCTGCCTTCAAGCACTCAGTTTGTCCCCGAGGCGAAGTCCGGGGAGGACCATGTCCAACTCGCCATGTATATTCGTTTACTTGTCATGGCACATTGTTATGATTGCTACTAGACACTAGAATAAGTACACAAAATGGCTTGACATAAAATTTTGGTACTCAAACCGAATTTAACTATCTCTTGGAGTGCATTGTGTAATCCTTAGGTCAATTTGTTAGACTTTTTAATAAATGAAAATGTCATAGGCTGCATTTCCTTTCCCATTTCATTTTGATCCTGATTTTTGGAAGGTGAATCATTTTGATCATGATTCCAAGCCGATGAGATCAATGGGCCAGCATTTACACGCGGAAAATTAATTTTATATCCATTTGGTGCATATGTTTTAGTTAATTGACTAGCGCAGGTGTAATGCAAAACAATACAAGTCTGACATCACCTTAGCCACAATGGAATCCAATCATGGCATCACTGCCATCATCTCATTCACCGAGGAGATGCAATCCTCGTTATGAGAAACAGCCACTGATCTAACCTGATGCTCAGTGGACCAACCGATCATCAGCTTCACTACCAGTTGACTGATCTCATGCCCTGCGCAGGGAGCTGTTAGGTGCAAGGTCAGGATCTAGAGGGGGATGAATAGATCCCCTATAAGAACTTATACTCAATTGACAATTCATGCTCAATTCAAATCACAATGGAAGCTAATACTATAGACTCATCAAACCACCCAATGATCAGGTCTTAGCACACGAGTAAACAAGGACTTCTCAAAGATATACTCAAACTGTAGTATACTACCAATTAAGAACAACTTGATTTACCAAATTGTGTGCTGAATGGATTAAGGATTCAAGTAAAACACATTAAAGCATCTTGCAATTAACCCTGAATATGCATCAACCCACACAAGACAGATCTTGAACACTTAGCACACGATGTGATCACAGAGCAAAACCAACTCACACACCAACCTACGAAGGAGGTCGTGGATAAGGACTACATGCACAATCAAGCCATGATAGACATGATTTTTTAGGTGGTTCATTCTACTACACACAGACCTACGTTCACCCCTCACTCAAACCCGAGTGAGGCTTCCATTACAAATGCAAGACAACAGACTCAGTCTGCAATAGACGCTGCCAAATAGCTTGAAATCGAGGAAACAAATCCCTCACCCTCATCTCACAGCCTGCAAGACCAGACCCACTACCATTGGTAGTGACCGGAGGAACAAATCCTCCCTTCTTCAGTAAACACAGAAGGAACCATGAACAATAACCCACTTCTCAAAAAACCCCAAAGGATTCAACCCTCTCTTCCTCTGAAACCACAGAGGGAACTCGAAGAAACACTTCTCCTTTCTTCTGAACACATAGAAAGAACCCAATCCCAAGACAGGGTATCGGAAGTACAATAAGGAAATGGAAAACGAACAAATGAAATCACAAAAAGAAAATCAAAAGAAATGTAGCTCCACAGAAATTAGCCGTGTAAACTTGCGAGGGTTGTCTCATGGTAGGATGCTCGATGACTTGGTTTAAAATATGTGGGTACACCCCATGGCGGGGAAATGTGAATAGTTTATATTTTTCCAAGATAGTAACCTCGACAGTCTTGTGCCTTGCAAACTTAGACTCATGTTTCATGCCATGTGCTTGTGTCCACGATCGGTTACACATCAATTGTCTCACAATGGGTGCTTACTTGGAGTGACCTTTATTCCACTAGTTGTAGCTTGCCTGGGCACGCGTGTGCCGACCCACTTGGGAGTGGTGGAGAGCTAGACCCGAGAGAGATGGTTTGGGGCTGGTTTCTGTAGGGCCTTCCACTGTGGTGGCTCGAGTCCAGGCCGGGAGGAAAATTAGCTAGAGGGACTGACATAGCGCAGTTTGTCAGTGTATGTACACGTGTGGTCGGGGATTTCAAATGCGTGCTGATGAGCATGACCCCGACTAGACCCTTGCCTTATGTTCCGTGTATGGTGTCTCAGTTTTCACCTGGGACGAGTAGGGAGACACCTAAGGCTGTGGACTAAGTCATCAGTGGATGCATCCAGCCTTACTTCTAGTGGATAGTACTCCTGTCACTCGAGTGTGGTGACTCTAGTTTCTTACCATTGTGGCTTAGTGTTCAGGCAGCTGAGGGTATCCTATTGTACGGTATCGATTCGTGGGTTACTGTGATTAGCTGTGGTACATTTGTGACTAGGTTCAGAGTTTTGGCGGCTCCGTGTCCTCGCTAGGCATGATTGAAACGTAGTTCCTTGTTACCTTTGAGTGTCTTGTTTCAATAGTATTACTATGTCCCTCCATTGACCGATTGAGAGTCTACCTAGTAGCCTAGATTTTAGCAGTCATTCGCCAGTAGAGATGTTCCGAGATGGGTTACCTTGATCCATCCTTTTTAGTCTAGATCATGAGTACTTGGTTCGACATGGTTTATGCTCGATACTCAAAGTATCCCATTGTTGTGCAGACTTTCGACAGTTAGTGGTTTAGCACAGTTATGTGTATTCATAGTGCTGATCATTTTGTCATACTATCTTTCCTACTTTACTATTCTTCAAACCGAGAGACTGAGGAACAAATTCTCTCAGAACTTCTCTCGAACACTTTCCTCTCAGAACTCTCTTTCTCTTCTCTCTGGATCGTACATGCTCTCTTTGCTTCTGCTCTACCTTCTTCTGATTACGATCACTCTTCTCCAGATGGAGAAGTCTCCCTTTTATAGCAGCAACAGTAGATGTAGGGCGTGTGTCCTCCACGAATTCTCGCCCTAGCACCTTGACCACGTGGCAGCGTCTCAGCTCACTACACTCCACGTGTCACAATCCTGGCACATCCTCCAACTTTGGATCACGTGCCATCCTTATTCTTCACAAAAGGATATCTGTCATAATAGAAATAAACATCAATTCAGGACAGTTATAAATATACTACAAACAGAAAGAAAAATTGCACGGAGTTGTTCAGTCACAAGTGCACATACTCAGAATATGATAGGAAACATGCACGAACTTACATGCGAAGGACCAAGAATGTGCATGGACTTCATTTCCTTCAAAAGGGAAAAGATGCACGGACTATGGCATGTGCTTAGGCTAGAAAGTATGCACGGACTTGCTATAGTATGCAAGGACTTTGTATTCATAGAACAAGAATATGCATGGACTAACCAAAACATGCACGAACTTTTGTATGTGCATGAGATGCAAAATGAGATGCACTCAGACATGGCATATTCATGGACTTTGATCGAGAGGAAACGTGCACGGACTTTCGTTGAGAAATGTGCATAGACTTTGTATGGACAATATGCATGGACTTTATTGAGACAAAACATGCATGGACTTTGTATCGACAATGTACACGGACTTTGTTCCAAAAGCGTGCACGTACTCGAATATGCATGAATGAAGAAACATGCATGGACTTGATGTTTATACCAAAACACATGCACGAACTTTGGTGGTTAAACCAAAATGGGCATGGACTTAGAATGTGTTGGCGAAACATGCAAGGACTTCATTTGCATGTCAGAGACATGTGCATGGACTCATAGTGCACGGACTTAGAGAATTCAACATACACAAAAACATGCACAAACTAAGACCTGCACGGACTTTGTAAAAGTGCACGGACTCAAGGGATGCATGGACTTATGTTTTCTAGAAAACTAAAATGTGCACGGACTTGTTTGTAACAAGATGAAGTATGCACGGACTCCTAAATGTAACCCAACTGCTATACATCATGCAGAATGTTTCAAATTCCAAAATCTACATGGACTTGAGTTTTTCATCAAGGCCAGAACATGAACGGACTTTGTATTCTGGATGCTTGAGTGCACGGGCCTTATATGCATGGACTTATGCTTTGAACTAAAATGAAAACATGCACGAACATTGCTTTCTGCCCTTAACAAATTATATGCATAGACTGGAGCTATGCACGGACATAGTCTGCTGCTCTACCAGAGTAAACACATGCAACCAGATAGAATGAAGACATGCAAGCACCAAATGATACACAGTTGCCAATCATCAAAACTAGTGTTGCCAATCATCTATTGCCAATCATCAAGACTACTGTTGTCAGTCATTAAACCATTTGCCAATCATCAAAATCAATCAGCACAAGGCTGCTGCCTAACAAACTAGAGGAGTCCCAACAGCCTTTTAGATGGAAAAGCGCCAACAGCTGGAGTATAACTGATGCATCAAGATGAAGATCTTTTGTAAGCCTTATTTGAGCTGGATGCATCGAAGTAGTATCCTGCTGTGTTGAGGCAGGGCTTTGTTGCATCGATGCAGAAGTCTAGAGGTTGCTTGATTGGCATTACTGCGTCGAGACAGCAATCGTCCTACTCCCACCTGACAGCTTGAAGTAGTACCGAGGTTTCTTCTACTGCGTCGTTGTAGTGTGCTTATGCATCGACCTATTTTCTGTGACCCATTTGTCATCAATAGATCAACACACCTGTTCAACACTTGTAAGGCTTAGTCCTGCATAGTTCATCAAGATTTATAGTATGTTATCATCAAAATTAGAGATCCAACAATTTCTCCCTTTTTGATGATGGTAACTATTCGTCATTTGATCAATTTTTAGTCACAGAGCATTCATTCACATCAAGATTTAAGGAGTAAATCTGTCAAGAGACAGGACCAAACAACCATGAAGTGAACACTCATAAAGTGAAGACTCATTTTCATTTATTGATTAACACAAAGTAAAGTTTTATATATAATGCAATATGCTATGCATATGCTATGCATGACAGACCTAGACTCTATCTTTCTGAAAAAAATTTTAACAAGGCGACTCCTTTTCTGCCACCCGTTTCTCTCCCCCTTTGCCATCATCAAAAATGAGGGGTTCTGAGAAGGCATCCCTATGTGTCCGGAGGTAGCATCTCATCGGTTTGTGTAGAGACATCTTTAGTTGAGGGACCATGGTGAAGGAGTGCCATATTCTAGATTGAAACCCTTAATTCTTCAGCATTCTATTTTACCCTCTGAGCTATAGTTCCCAGATTATTGTCTGTTGAGAAATGTCTTTCTAGGAGAGCTTCATGGAAGAGGTCCATTTTTGCACTGAGCACAGCTGTTTGAGTGCGAATCATATCAGCTACATGTGTGAGCTGTGCCTCATGCTGAGATGCAAGAATAGGAATGTGAGAAGCTGATGTTTGTTCTGCAACACGAGCTGAAGTTGGTTCTGCAATAGGATACCACCCGTCCTCTTGGTCTATCGAAGTCGGCTGTGGGTAGTGATCCTTGAACACACTGACCCTATATTGCACATTATCAGCAATCATCTGTAGTCTGTTTGATTTGCCAGTATAACACCTTGCAATATGATCGTGCTGAGCCTTGGTGTCATGGAAGTATTGTGCAGCCAAGGTCAGTTGCTCATAGTGACAGATGAATCTGTCATTCATTCTTCCTATCTGATTTCCTGCAGTAGTGAGGACACCCTGAATATCTCGCACTAGCTTATTGAAGTTTCTGTCTGATTGCTTGTTGTCCATCTGGATAGCAGTCATTCTGCTTGTTATGTCTGTCCTCATGTGAGTTAGCTGCTGCTTAACCTTGTTCGACAATTCTTTCATTCTAGCGTTAACCTCCACTTTGAATTGGATCATCTGATGCTCAAAGTAGTTTGATTGTTCTTTTATATTCAGAGTTCATTAATCCAAATTGAGCAGATAAGTACCTGTAGAGAGTGCTGGTCTCTTGTACAAAAGATGTAGGGGGTCGAGAGGTCTGAGGATTGTTGGAACCCTAGTTTTGATAATGACAATCTATGAATCATGTTGAGACCGAAATCACTAGCGTGCCTATTCTGCCAACAGTGGATATTCACTCGGCCACATCTGTACCTTCCATTTGGCCAGCCAACAGGCCCCTTTTATCCGTGCTGAATCTTGCCAACCCGCAGCATGATATATTGAAGACACAAGCTGCAGTCTCTACATCAACATCGGCACTACCCCCACCTCAAAAGGGAAATAAGAAGAAGCATATGATGAACACCCCAGGCTGGAACATTATGATGAGAATGGGGTACAAATCTGACAAAGGCCTAGGGGCAAACCTCTAAGGAAGAGTGAAGCCCATCAAGAACCACAAGCTTATTCCCCGAGACAGCCTAGGATATAAATGGCCAAGCAAGGAGAAATCTGTGAAAGATGAAGAAGAGCCATGGGCTATTATGACTTCAACTCTCAAGGTAGATAGACGGGCACTCACGTGGTCTCTCTATACTCACTTTGTGAAGGGGGGCACTGAACAAATTGGAGAGCAAACCACTATAATTACTTCTGCTTTGGAGAGTCATGATGTGCATTCATGTCAGTTCGCTCACCACCCGGCACCACTAGTCACTTACAAGGTCCTGGAGTCTTTAAGGCCGTTCACAAGAAGAAAGATGGATAACCCAGAATGTGAGTGGTATCGATGGTTTGATATGAATGGCATCACTATTGCTTTGAGCCGACTGTTCATGCCAACTCACCTGGAGTGGCCACCGCTTATCTATGATGTGATAGAGAAGCTAACTATCATCACAGACAAGAGACAACTATTGAGCAACTACACTGATACGGGAGAGCCGGATGTGCCATTTGAAGAAGGCTTCACTATAGACAGGCTGTGGGCCAGACTTTTCCTTGTTGACGCATTCCATCCATCACTCATTGCCTTTATATGTTCCAAACTCTTTACTCTCCATATACCTAGACCACCCATGGTCTTGATTAACCTTCCTCCCGATTTTCTCCAGATTCCCTCAATTCCTCTCTAGCTCTTTGAGCAATTCTCTCAACTTTCTATCATGCCCCCGCATGGAGAATCTCTTATTCAATCATTTTCAAATCTCTCGATTTCAACTTCATCTTCTAATCCTCCTACCTCTAGTAGCAAACTTTTCCAATAGGAAAGAATGAGTTGCACCAGTGTCGAATAGAACAAAGGAAGGTCTAGAATAACAACAAGAATACCTTCCACTACTCCACCTTCCTTGAAGGGCTTAGTTCAACTAAAGCATGCAAACACCCTTGACGCCTTGAACCTTCTTGTGCCCTCTCTTGTTGAGCTCACTCCTTCAACAATGGCCATTCGTAAATCTTATGTTCCTGGCTCCCGCAACGAAGATAATTCCCCAGGAGCCTTCAGCACTCGCCAGATCAGTGATTACCCTTGTCACAATGCTTGCATCATTCTTGAGTGGGCACGGGTAGCATCTGCTTATTGCCTTCCTTTGGCCTCTTCCTATCCTTGGAGAAATCACGGCGTACGCTAGGCCTCTTCTTTCTAGTCGTGGATTTAAAACCACCGGAGCCACTAGCTTCCTTCTTCACGATTCTTCCTATAACTCCATCAACAAAGGACAACCCATCCTCTAATAACTGGGCCTTCTTGACTATCTCCGAATATGTTTAAATGTCCAACATTGATAAATAGGGAATAAAAATACCCCTTAAGCCATTCATGAACCTTTTTACCTTCATCTTCTCCATGCAAACAAGATGAGGAGCATACGTTGCCAACCTGGCAAACTGAGCTTCGTCCTCCGCTACGCTGAGATTTTTCTACGTTAAAGTTACAAACTCGGCAGCCATCTTCTCTCGGACTCTCTTAGAGAAATACTTATCATTGAAGAACTCCAAGAATTCGTCCCATGATATGGGCTCTTGTGGGCGAGTGGCCTCAATAGATCACCACCAGGCTCTAGCATCCTTCATGAGTTCGAAAGTCACCAAGAGAACTTTCTCCTGATCTGTGCATTGCATCACACAGAAAATACGCTCCAATTCTTCAATCTAGTGCTCGGCCTCATCCAGATCCATCGACCCATGGAATCTAGGAGGATTTAAGCTGCGAAAACTCCGATATGGATCTCTTGCGCCATGGTGCGCTGCTTCTTGTTGTGTCCCTTGTGGTTTTGATGTTGTCAAACACTGTGAATCATTTATGAATCACTCTATGATTTTGATGATGAGGTTTTCTTGGCACAAGGTCAAAGGCCAATGGCCTCTAAGTTTGATGTTGTTTTTCATTTTATCTCCCACTTGATGGGCACTACATAGCCCCGATTGGACCTCATGCATTATTGCTTTGGCTTCCTTTGGCGAAGGACACCTCGACAGGACAAACTTGTCCTTTTCGTGGACAAGCCTATACAATTGGTCTCCTATTAGTTAGTATGATATTCCCCTGTGCAACAATTGAACTCTTTGAGCCCGATCTGGAGGGAGCCAGCCATTCTTTACGTTGACAATTGGCCCGCGCCAATCTTCTTTGTCTGTAGCATTGCCTTCTCCAATGGTGTTGACCTCGAGAGTTGTAGGGCGAGATTCCTCGTCTAGGACACATGATATAAGGCTCCTACGTCTGACAGTTATATCCAATTCTCCTTCGGGTGGAAGCTTTATGGCTGAAGCTAACTAGGCTAGGACATCTGTCTGAGTTGCTTCAGGCGACATGACCTATTTAGAATAGGTAAAATTTCTTGCCAAGCCTCATCACAGTGGCATGATAAGGAATTAGCTTCTACTTTCAGACATCATAGTCGCCTACGACTTGCTGTACGACCAACCGTGAGTCTCTTTAGACTTCGATGCATTTGATGTCCATAACCAGAGCTATATGAAGTCCGACAACTAATGTTTCGTACCCCGCTTCGTTGTTGGTCAACGGCTTCATGAGGGCACATGAATTGTGTAGAACCCCTCCTTGAGGAGTCACGAAGATGATACCAGCCCCTAAAGTAAGGCTCATAGTGCCAACAGCCTTTTCGACCGTTCAAGAAGCACCATCAAAATAGAAGTCCTAGCATGGCAAGACAATTGCAAGGGCGCCCTCCTCTTTTTGCGGTGGGTCATTCTTGATATGATTTTCTACTCCTTGTTGGGGCGAGAGAGTTTCTTCATCGGGGAGTTCGATGTTGAGAGGAGAGTCTGCCAGGACTGGGTGTGCCGCCAAGAACTCTGCCATTCTTTGCCCTTTGATTATTTTTTGCGAGACGAAGATGATGTCAAACGCTATGTGAAGTAGAGCCCATTTTCCTAGCCTTCCTAACAATACTTCAAGTTCCTTCGTTCGGGGATGAGTGCAACTGAAGCCTTCCCACGTCTCACCGATTTGTTGTCACCCTTCTTCATTTGCCACATCGTCGTGGCCATCACTTGCAGAGCATGGGCGGGTGGCCGATGGCATAGGTGCTCGGCGGTGCAAGGCTCAAGAATTTCCACTAAAGGAATGCCCATGGTTGCCCACTGGATCACAGTGGCAGTTTAACCACTTCAGGCTTGTTCGTCGCCATGCCATTCCCAGGAAACAGGGGACCGCATTGATGACGGGATGACTTATTTACGGCGTCGGGTAAACACTTGAAAGAGTTGATTTTAGAGTTTGACAAATGGGCGCGCCGTATTAGTGCAATGTAGATGCAATTGGGTGGCGCCGTTTCAGTGCTTGAAGGAGGATGGCCCTTCAACAAGAGCGCGCCGGATAACTAAAGTAAGGAGGGGCGCACCGTTTCAATGCAACACAAGGGGGCCAAGGAACATGGGTGCGCCGTATAAGGTGGCGCCAGTTAAGGGCCTCATCGCACCATTTTAAGGCCTTTTCGTGCCGTTTTAAGCACCGAACAGATTCATTTCGAAGTCGCAACCATTTATATAAGTGTTGGCACTCCCGGAATACTTTAGTTGTGACGCACAGCATCCATGATGTTTCATTCGTAGCTTCTGGGGCTCGGCCCAGGACTTTGCGTGACTTCCGGCATGTGCCGAGACTACGTCAGAGTTCCCAACTTTTCTTTGATTCGGCCCTCGGCACGACTGGTTGGAGAATTGTGGTCGTATCTTCCGCCCAAGGAGGCTTCCTTGACGGGTAGTGGACCACTAGGTGAGTTCTCATCCTGGCCGGGCGAGGTATGAGTTTGTTAGGCCTTCCCGTCTTCAACTCGCACGTAGATGCAAGTCCCGTATGATCGTCGCCGTCATTTTTTGACATCCACAACAAACAAAAGACATCTGAAAGAGATAGAGAGTGAGATTGAAAAAGAAGATGAGAGACAGAGAAAAAGCTAGAGGGAAAGAAGAAAGAGGAGCTCGTGAGATAGAGAAAAGAGTTGAAGAGAGAGTGAGATCTAAGGAAGAGTCTTTGAGTCCCTGTGATGTAGGGAGATCGCTCTCGAATCCGTCGCCATAAACGGTCCTCTTGTGATCGACTCTCAGCTCCCTGCAAAACTGCTCGACAGTTGAGAGTAGGGGGCCTAATGAGGAGGGTAAATTTGGCCGGGCCCATGACCAGCCTGTTAACGGCAAGCCCAATCCGGTTCCAAATCCACAGCGCGCCCACGAGGCACCCAACGGCCGCAACCCATTAGGGAGCGACCCACTACGACTCAGCATCGACAAACGATGAAGGGCCATGGCCCAGGCATGGTGACCGTCGAAGAATCCTCCGACGATTGACTATTTTTCTTCCCCCCCCCCCCCCCTGACGTTAGCCTTGACTCCATAAATAGGCGAGCACGCCCTACGAGCGCCGTGAGACTCGCCCAATGACCAGCCGACGCCAGATACATCGCCCTCCAACGGGAAACTCCCGCCATCGTCGCGGGAGGCGTTACTCCACTATTCACACCCTTCCCTATTAAGGGAGAGGCCCCTCGCTCCAGGATAACCCCATATAAAAGGTACATCCGCAGAGAAGAAGGGACACGATGGAATCTTCTGCCAAAAGTCCTACACAGAGAATTGAGCCATAGCGACTGAGAGGTCATACATGACCGTTGCCCCATAGAGAAGAGCTATTCCTCCATAGATCTTACCACCTAGCGAGCACTTGTTGAGTGTCCACTGGGAGTGACAAGCACTCGACTAGAGGATCTACACGTCTCTCAGATCTACTATAGCAACCTTCAACTCTCTCATTTTCTCCCATTGCTCTTCTCTGTTCTTACTTGGGACCGTTAGCTGACTTAAGTATCGGAGGGTTGTCTCCTAAGATAACACCTGGGACTCCTTCTGACGCTTCGCTCTTCCTGGTGTTTGCAGGCTTCCACGGGTGCTAGACGATCTTCCCCATATCAATAAATAAAGAAGGTGATACGTGACATAGAAACTAGATTTCTATCTCTACACATAGGTCTTCAAAGACTCATTGACTTGACTTATGGAAGAAATTCCCGTGTTTACATTTGAAAAGGTTTATGACAGGGATTCTATATTTGGAATCCCGAACCCCATGAAATCGGAAGCTAGGTGGACTAAGACGTCAACTAGTGCCGTTAATC
Source organism: Amorphophallus titanum (assembly GCA_024336825.1). NCBI lineage: Eukaryota > Viridiplantae > Streptophyta > Magnoliopsida > Alismatales > Araceae > Amorphophallus > Amorphophallus titanum. The sequence goes on from JANBPO010007653.1 coordinate 5,906,914, forward strand.
TCTTTTCCAGGAGGACAAGTTTAAAATTCTCTCAAATTGTACATGTGTTTATTTTAGAGCATGTTTATGTTTTTATCTTGAGCATTGCAGCAAGCTGGAAAAAAAAAATCCCAATGACCATTGATTTTGATTAATGTGCCAACCAGAAATCAACTGCTGAAGAACTCATTGAGAGGGAGGTGCCTTTGAAATTTGTGGAGGTTGATGAAGAGCAATCTAGGCTAGTCCTGAGCAATCGCAAGGCAATGGCAGACAGTCAGGCTCAGCTTGGTATAGGATCTGTTGTTCTAGGAACGGTCCAGAGCCTGAAACCTTACGGTGCATTTATCGACATCGGTGGACTGACTGGCCTACTCCATGTTAGCCAGATTAGTCATGATCGTGTATCAGATGTTTCAACTGTCCTGCAGCCTGGTGATGTACTCAAGGTAATGAGCTCAGATAATTCAGTGATCGAACTCTCTCTCCGTTTTCCAAATGCTCATTATGGAAGATGTTTACATAAAAGGTGATGATACTGAGTCATGACCGCGAAAGAGGGCGAGTGAGTCTTTCCACAAAGAAGTTGGAGCCCACACCGGGTGACATGATTCGCAATCCAAAGCTTGTTTTTGAGAAGGTAATTTCTGTAGTTGTGAATTTGCTTACTATCGTTGAAGCTCATAGTATTTATCACTGTCTCCTGCCCTGTGAATTTTTTTAATAGGCGGACGAGATGGCTCAAGCATTCCGGCAAAGAATTGCTCAAGCAGAGGCAATGGCCCGTGCTGACATGCTGAGATTTCAGCCAGAGGTAACTGGATCATTCTCAAAGACTTCCATATCGACAACTATAAGCATCGTTAACCAAGGTTCATCTACCATAAGCATGTGTAGGTTACTGGCTGCCAAGACTGACCAAAAGAAGCCCTAGGGAACTTAGAAATAAAATGATGCTCATGCTGGCCTGGAGTCTGGACTATTGGATTGATTTGGGAGTAGGATAAATCAACTGCCTTATCCATCTGCATATGCAACCCCTGGATAACCATTGAGTTTCCCTAGTGTCTTCTATTATAGAATTACTTTCAATGAGAGTATGAATCAAGAAAACTCTATCGGGCTCTCTCTCCCTTTCTCTCTCTTTTTTTAACAAAATGTGGCATCAGATGGTAAGAGATTTTTACAATGATTACCCTTACCCCCAACTTGAATGACATTATCTTAGGTGATATGAACAATATAAAAATAGAACAATGTGTGTTGGGTTCGTTGTGCTCCCTGTTGGTTTTGATGATAATAAAATATTGTGTGTGTGTGTGGAAGTACTTTATGTATGCTTACATATGTTTCTTGATGATAGTGTGCATTCATGATCATTGCCATGATTCATCTGATTAAGAATCTTGAAGACTTGCTACATGCTATATGGTTGTGTGACATGTGGAGTCGACCCATCTCTACATGAAGTCGACCCCTTGCATGTGTTATGAGCCTTTGTGTTCTTGTTGTTCTAATTTGGTTCAGATCTAATATGGTTGAGATGGTAAATAAATTTATGTGGCTCAAACAAGTTGTTTAAATGCATGGCTACAGGAAGTTGTTTATGGTTGAGAAAACTTGTGTTGTCAAAGAGGTTTCAAATCCTTTTCTGAATGAACAAGGCCTTTATGTTATTTTTGATGTATTAACCTTGACTAACTTATATTGCAGGAAAAAGGCTCTTTAATCCTTGATGCTTATTGTATGGAAGTGCCATCATGTAATCAAGGATAAAGAACAGGTGGTATATCACATTTTCATCAAGAAAGATTGGTAAGGCATTGAATTTCTCAAATCTTTTAATTGGGAGCAATTCTGGATTAGATGGCAATCTTGTTCTGTGGAGTTGACCCCATCCTTGTAAGTGTTTTGCAACCCCTTCTGTAGAGTCGACACCACACTATGTAGTGCGTCGAGCTCACCATGTGGATTTCATGCAGTCTCTCTTAATGCAACTCATTCATGGTTTTCATGGATTTTTATCATGAGTTCTTAATGTTTTGAATTTACTCAATCCATGTTCTTCAAAGAGATTTTTGAATTTCCTTGGTTATATGCTAAGAGTGTTCGTCTGGCAAAATTGAGTTCTTGCTTGTGCCTTCAACTCACTAGAATGTAGAAACCAGATGCGTCCACTAACGGCTTACACTGCGTCTCAGATAACTCGCGTGTACTGCCACAAGCGAGAGGCGTAAGTAGTACCGAACTAAGAACTAGTCAGAGTAACACTCATCAGTGTCAGTCCCAGCCTCTGACCACGTGTGCACACACTGACCCCTGTTTAGGGCCAGGCCTCTAGCTAGTCCCCCCCGGAGGACGCTACGGTCAAAGCTGGGAGCCCACAATAACTAGCTTAAGAACCGATCCACGGGAATGCCCCTCCACCTCTCCCAGGTGGGCCGACACTAAAATTCTCAGGGCTACGACTAGTGGTTCCATCACAAGGAAGTGGAAACATTCTACTGGGACCTAAAAGCAAGCCATTAGTTACAAAATAACTAAAACATGGCGGGTGTGTAACAAGGAAAGCCTCATGAGTGAAATCTGCAACATCTTACAATGCCGGGGAACATAACAAACCAGCTCCGTTCCGTTACGAGTATAACGGACTAGGGATAGTGCGTTATATTAGTATAATGCGCCTACCCCGGGCCGTTATGCCCTCCCGAGCTAGTTCTCTTCTGAAGCAGAACACCCAGGGACATAACGCGCCACTGCAGGGCCGTTAAGCCCACCCGAGCGGCATAAAATCCACAGTTTTCCAACACCATAACGGACCTACACCAGTCCGTTATACTAACGGTGTTTCAAGAACTGGAAAGGGTCAGGGAACATAACGGACCCCTACCCGTCCATTATCTTCATGTCATGGTGGACCTGTCTAGGTCCGCCAAGCAACATAACGCACCCAATGGGGCGCGTCATGCACATAACGGTCACTGGAGTGTCAGTTATGTGAGCTGGGCAACGGGGTGGTCTGGCTTGAAACTGAAACCCCCCACGATCGACCGAAATCGATGGGGTTCGCGCCAGAAGCTTGTTCCCTGCTCACAACCCATTCCATAATGATCAATTAAAGCTGGAAAACGTAAATACAACGCCCATGCAAAGGCCAAGGCAAAGAATTTTAGTATATCTGTGATATATTCAGACTCGCAAGTATTGGTGGAGCTTCTCAAAGGCCATAGAAACAAAAAGAACAACCAAGGAAAACTAAAAACAGAAGCTGAAACTGAGAACACAACTGATTGACAAATCAAGTGTCGAGTAAACAAAATAGACTCTGGATTTGATCCACGAGTCAGATTGATCAACTCTGTTCTCTCTCTTTCTTCAGGTGCTCTTCTTCTTCTTTCTTTCTCTCTCGAAAGATGGCTTTCAGTTCTTCAACAAAGGGCTCTACTCAAATCTCTTGTCAGCGCACTTGTCTCTAGCGACGACAGGTGATATTTATATGAGCCACAGAAGGTCATCGGAAGTGTGGTCGGCATGCTCCACGCCCTTGGGGCCTTCCAGAACATCAGACACACGTGTCAGAGGGTTGCTTCCTCTGATCACGTGTCCTTATCATAGCAGGAAAGTCTTCAAAAATATTAGAAAATACCTGGCATTCTGTCGAACGGTTAGACTGACAGGAATGATACATTTAAGGATTAAATGCTCAAGGTAGTATATCAGAAACTAAAACTTGCACGAAGACATTTTATCAAATGCATCAGCAAACATGCATGCAGTAGACCAATTAGGGCAGTCAGAGTGAAAGAAGAAAAAGACAGCACGGAGTATGGAGCTTGAATATCTGCATGAGGGTTACTGACCTTAGAAAATTGCACGAGGTGTGAAGAAATTCTGTGCAAGAGGTATGACATTGCCAGCAAGACTCGAGATATGATACTGAGAAAGAGAAACAGCACGAAGTATGAAAGTCTCAGCATAAAACGACACAAGGTAGCCTTTCTAAAAGAGTCCAAAAATCGACACAAGGTATGGCTTTAGAAAGCTGCTCGAGAACTCCCACTGATTGTGAAATCTACATGAGGTACCTCCTCGTCAGTACAAGAACTGCACGAGGTATGAACACTGTTCATACTCGAATTATGAAAGATAAAAATAACACGAGGTATGAAACTGAAGACTCAGCACAAAACTAGTCCTCTTCCTCAAAGAGAACTGCACGAACCATAATAAGCAAAAATCAGCTCGAGGTGTTACAGTGTTTGGGCCTTTCAGAAGAGCTGCTTGAGGTACGAAAGTTGAAAAACGTGCTCGAGGTAGTTGTCCTTACACCTGATGGTGTCATATTGTGGTTTACGATGGTTTACATGCATGCGTACGCCTTTTTTGAGATTTCCACGAGACTACAAATGATAGAGTTTCGGTGGGATTCTACGAGACCGCAGAAGATCCGAACGGCCGATCGTGGTTAGACCGGGTGAGACAGCCCAATGTGTACGACACTCTTTGTTTAGAGGTGAGACCGCCTGAGCATATGTACCTTGGTTGGGACTAGAGTACGTTACTAATGGACGCAGTGGCGTGTACCCCGTGTCAGGTAGCTGGACAGGGTCATACTAACAGACGCAAAGGTAAAAATCCTAGTCAGTCCCAAGGTATGGTGTGTGTGGGTGTCTCCCCTGCTCCTCCCGAGACCAGGTGTGGGTAGTGTGCGCGCATATGAGACCTTGACACAGAATAAGACGTCAGTAGACGCATCTGACCTTATTGTGAATACTTGAGTAGCGGACCCTATGCTGGTGAAGGTTAAGTTACCGACATCGTTGTCATGGCCCTTCCAACAGATGGGCTGGCGTCACCCTCTGTGTAGGGCATGGTTCTCTCACTAGTTTTATCTCGAGACCGAGGTTTACCGGTGTTTAGATATCCTCCCGAGGGTGGAGGTTACGAGTTTGGCCGCGTGGCCTTGTTAAAGGTTCCGTTAGCGAAGACTGGTTGTACGACTACGAGACTTAGGGTAGCGTAGAGGCTTCGTGGTTCCTCCGTTTACCGACTTTATTGTTCTGATCACTATCATTATTTTATTATTGTTGTTACTACTTACCGTTTTTGTTGTGGTGGGGATCCACGGGACCCCTACTGTGACAATGAGATGAGGCTCACTCCATACTTTTTCAGGTGTGGTGCTTCTCTTGGAGGTAGAACTTTCCGGTCGAAGGGCCAGTAGTAGCCAGCTTGCCAGTGCTAGGGTGTGCCCTATAGTAGAGAATGTTTCTTTTCTAGTTGATTGTACTTGTGGACTGAACTCTGTAGTTATATTAATTATTATAAAATATTAATTTTATTTCTATGAGTTTTATATTAATCTTGTAATTTATTTCCTTCTATTATTTAGAATTTTAATGCTTCTCTTTCTTTTTATCTCAGTTTCTACGCCTTAACCCACTCCTGCCACGGAGGAGGCTATTGTCGCTAGTGGAGCTGAAGAAGGGGGAGGTGGTGCAGCAACTACCTTCCTGACAGAAGTAGATTTGCCTTCGTCGATGCCTACCCATGAGGTCCAAAGTATTCTATCATCATTATTCTTCCTTAATTTCCCTATGAATTGCCTTAAATTTACAGGCTTATTTTGCTGAGTAGGTACCAGCCATTCCATTTTTGTCAAGGCTGCACCTCCTAGTGCTCCAGTTTAGGGAGCATTGACGAGCGGGCGTTCATCAGAGCGACTGGCTTCTCTAGCGGCCAAAAGAAGCTCCTTAGAGGTGGCCCCTGACAGTTCAGCACGTCTGCAGGGGCCGGCTATAAAAGTACAGTTGGTTCGTCGAAAAGTCCACTAGGTTCGTCGAAAAGTCCACTCTCTCAGGAACCGATAGATTACGGGATCTCAAGCGGCGAGGAGCTTCCGGAGGTAGGGTCGAGAGAGACCACTCCGTCACCTTCTTACGGGAGTGATCTCTTAGCCTTCAGCTCGGCAAGGCTTAAGCCAGGCTTTCTTGTTGCCCCAAGTCTTCTGCTGGAGGAAGGCGTGGTTACTTCTGGGTTGACCCACCCGTCGATGGAGGCTCATGCGATGACTGAACTAGGCCTTGTGCCAATCGAGGTAAGGCCCAAACTTTGTTAGGTCTACTTATTGCTATCCGCATCTTGTAGTGTGGATTTTGACAATGTCTTTTCTTTCTTGGGCCTACTTATTTTATGAATGACCCTGTCATTCCCACATAGCCAGTTCCACAGCCAGAGAGCACATCACCCTCTCTTCCAGCTCCTCAACTTGAGTCCTTCACGTTCTCCCCTGGTGAAGGTGCAGTGCCTCTATGGAGGCCGCTTGCGCTATGATTTCCAAGCAGGTATCTCAAGACGGCGAGCCTTGTTAGGGTGCAGGCCCCGGATTCGGGGGGGGGGGGGTGGATGAATTCCTCTTAAAAATTTACCCGAATTAAAACTCAACCCGATGAACTTAAACTAATGGGGAATTAAAAACGTTCATGACTAAAAATGAGAGGGGATGGATCCCACCTCTCAATTTTTTTAAAAAAAATTACTTACTGCATCGAGGGTGTAATTAGGGGAAGGTGCAGCAAGTATTACTCGTCACGCGCCGATGGGTTTTGGATTGATTAACGCATAATGCGGACCTTCTCCACTAAGAATGGATTAAGACCTAGTTCACGTTAACTCTTACTGTAGAGTCTCGAAAATGGTTCTTACATCACCTATCATTTTTTCTATTTATTTGTTGAAAAATTCGTCTCGCATCCGTAGAGACCTGCAAACATCAGAAAGTAAGGACATCAGAAGGAGTTCCGGATGTTATCTCAGGGGACAACCCTTCGATGTTTAAGTCAGCAACAAAAAAACAGAGTATAGAGAAGAGCAAGAAAGAGAGAGAGAGATATCGCTGTGAGAGGCTGAAGAGTCGTGGAGATTTTCCTGACGAGTGCTCGCCGACCCCAATGCTCACTCGGGAAGTGCTCGCTGGGTGGTAAGGTCCCCGGAAGGGACCCCTCTCAGTGTGTAGATAGTCTCTCTCTTCTTCTCGCAGTACAGTAGGGTTAGTAGCTCTATTCTCTTGGATAGCGTAATAGTGGAATGAATCACTGTGATCTTATCTTCTGCCGATCTCCCTTTTATAGGGGGTTGTCCTGGAGCGAAGAGCCTCATCCCTTGATAGGGAAGGGCGTCTGTAATAGAATAACGTTTCTCCGCTATAGTGGTGAGAATTTTTCATTAGTGGGCGATTACCCCGATGTCGGCTGGTCTCGGGACAGGTCTTACGGCGCTCATAGGGCGTGCTCGCCTGTTATGGGGTCAAGGTCGACGTCGTGAGGGCAACGGCTGATCGCCGGAGAGTCCTCCGACAATAACTGCACTTGGACCGCAGCCGTTACACTTTGTAGAATCCGATACTCTTCTGGGTCGGGCCTCCTCTTATTGGGCCAAGCGCGTGTCTTTCCCTTGAGAGGGCTTATCACACACGATCCTTAGTGAGCCTGCTGTTGTTGGACCGTTCCTGTGCCAAATCAGATTTACCCTCCTCACTTAGAAAATCTAAACGTTTTTTAAAATGTTAAAATTACCAAACTAATGCATCATAAAACACTAGAACCACTTTAATGATTAAGGAATCAGCTTCCAGAGTGTATATATGTAGTCTATGATCATAAATAATAAACAATGAAATATATATATGCTAGGAAGGTGAGCCCCCCACCCCTCTAACGTTGACAAACTTTCTCGATTGCCTCTAAAAGTATTGGAGATTTAGTTCACCTTCTTTTGTAGACTCTCCTAGGAAGCTAGGGAATGGGGCGAGATCATAATGCATGGCATCCAAGAAACTGTTTTTGTTTTGAAATCAAATGATGTAAAGATCAAATTAGCAATAATTAATGATGCAACATGTATGTATATATAGATCATGAGAAAATACAATTAAAAGAGCATAAAAATAAGAAAAATGGGAAGGAAATGCTCAGGTCATGAAGATGCCCCGGGCTTGGTCGTCCATTTCATGTTCTAAAGAACTTTTTGATGCATGGTTCCTCCACAAAGCCTTGACATCCTCTGGCAGCAGCACTCCATTGTGATCCTTCTCGCTTGAATGAGTTACAGTTACAGGCCTCAAGGTAATTATGTTGGGGTGAGCTCATCTCTTGAGGGTCCAAAAAAAGAGAAATTTCTCTCTACCTTGTCACACGTACGTTAATTAATTAGATCATGCATGCCACCAACTTGAAACGGGGTTTTGCCTCGCCCTCTTGGTGCTCTTACATATCACAAGACGACAGCTCTTCAAAGCTTGTGGTCATGGAAACCTGAGAAGATAGCAATTAAAGGATCCATCTCATTCATAACATGGAATATTCTTCGGCATTCACACATACCCTTTCCCCGTTAGACAGAACCCTGAGGTTGCATCCGATTGTTCACAAGACAACACAACCGTCTCACGAACGGACTAGCTTCATCAATGAGCTTTAATTAAAAGCCGTCAATCTTAGTCACGTGACTTATGAAAATAATAATGCGTGAAATAAACAAGAGTCTCCATCTAAGAGGTTTGACACCAAGTCACATCATACATAATTCATACCTTCACCTCTATCGCACGTAATTTTGGAGATAGAAATAATAATGAGGTGATACATCATTGAAAGTTCTTGTCAATCACTACTTGCACAACATTGTCCTCTCCAATTTGGTCTACCATCTTATCTATCAAACTAAATAAATAATTGACATTTTTTTTCATAATTTGATACATTTACAGATTTAACAAATATTGTACCTTCGATGCAATAGACCAAAAAGTTAATCATGGACTTCTTCGTGGTATCAGTCTAGCCATCACACATGATGGTGCATTCTCTCTTCATCCATATTTGCTTGAAGTTTTCAACCCAATCATGGAGCTTCTCAACCTCTCCCTCAAGGCCACGCCCGTATATGTCTCGACATGACGAGGCCTTCAAGCCAGGGTCAGCATCTGCTATGACATCTAGCATAGGTTGGAAATATTCGCTTTCAACTGCATATGCAGGGACACCTACATGGAAAAATCATTTGCAGATATTTTTAAATGCATGTTTGTTTACACGTGGAATTTTTCGATCATCCACTTTCGTTGGGTGAATATGTGGATATTTGGACATATTTGTTAATTCCGTGCTTTTGGGTTTATCAGACGATTTAAGGTTCGTGTACTGGACTTTTCCCCACCGACCGAAATCGATGTTAATTTACATCGGAACAAGTCCGAACACCTTTGATTAACTACCAAATAATACATTTTACCTCTATTTGGTGTGACATAAATGATCTTGACGATCGCCCATTATGGGTACATACTCTTGCAAAGAAATTTGGAGATTTCATTTCTTGAAACGTGATTTGAATTACAATCAATCTTTCAAGACCTTTACACATGGTCTCGATTGTGTAATCGGGTCTTCAGAATTACATCCAGTTGCAACCAGAGCATTTGAATTTGTTTCAATCTGCATTTGGATATTTGAACTTGCTTTCGTCCTAATCAGGTCGTTGAATTTACTTTTATCCCCTGATCGGACTATTGAGTTTGAATTCCATCACGAGGACCGTTGGATCGCCAAGATGATCGCTGCCGGTCCCTCGGAGTTGCTCGATAGTCATAATCACTCTTTTAACTGTGATTGGATTCTTAAGTTGGCTTGGTGTCCATAAAGGACATTCCCACCTGAGGCAGGGTATATTTGTAATTTGTCTCCATCACTATCGTATAGCTGACGATAATCCTGATCCGGGAAATAGAGGGCACTTTGGTTATTGAACAAGGCGGTTTTGTTGGTATCTATACCTTCTGCATGGCGATAGCCATGATCCGACATGAAAATGATCACCGCTTTGCCCTTTGTATTATTCTTTATGGCAGCAATCACTTCTTTTAAGCGGGCATTGGTATACGGGATGTAATTCAGATAGCTGTGCAGGGCTGGTTTGCCGTATTCATCTATGATCGATTGCATGTTCCGGGGGTGTTGCAGGCTGTCATACAGGAAGGGGAAATGAGGCAGGAATACATGCATGTAAACAAATCGGGGGGCGGCCGTTGTTTTTTGGGTCTCTGCAATGGTGTTATCGATCAAAGCCTGGTTCAGACGACGGATATGTTCATGATCTTTGCCGGCTGCTATCTGCTGGTTTTGAAAATGAGCAAGCACCCACCAGCCGAGGTCCTTTTCAAGATAGCTGGAAAGCGTGCGATGCGTGATCAATCTTGTCTTTAAGGGAAAGAAAGGCTGTTCTGCGAACGCCGGGTGCTCCGGCAGGTCGAAAGTGGAATTATTGACAACCGTATACCCTTCTTTCATGAGATATTCCACCACTTCCAGCTTTCTGTCCGGAGCGGTTGCTGCTGTATAGTCATAGCCGGTGATATGCAGCGGGTCTCTTATATTGGTGAGATAGGACGAGTTCAAAATGGACAACATTGAGAAGGGCGTGAAATTATAATTGGAGCTACTCCTGGTTTGAACCCGGAACCCCTGTCGTATAAGGAAAGTATCCAGATCACTGTTGTCATAATGATAGCTGTTTTGTAAAGTATAATTACCGCTGTACTCGTCGAAGAGCAGGAAATAAATGTCCGGTTTGGCGCAGCTGCCGCAGGGGGGAATCTAGGATGCGGTGATCCCGACTCCCGCAACGGAGATAGGCTCCTAATTTTCTCCAGCATTCTTCGACCCTATGTCCGGCCTTATCCCAGTGTTTGCACACTATGTTTGATGGGGTGGTGGTGATGGAGAATGGCTTGGATGTCTTTTTGAGCTTCTTATCCTGTGAGGACTCGCCTCCACTGTCTTTCATCATCAACTTATGAAAGGGGTGACACCGCCCTAACAAGTTGGATATGAACCATTGGATATAAGCCAGACGGCCCTGTAGAGATCTCAGCTCAGAGAAGTTCCTTGGCAGAGGTAGCTCCTGAATGGCCTTGATCTTTGTAGGGTCTATTTCAATCCCCCGGTATTTGACAATAAAGCCCAAGAATTTGCCGCTCGATACTCCAAACGCACACTTTATGGGGTTCATCTTTAGTTCATATTGCCTAAGCCTTTGGAATATGACTCGGACGTCCTACAGATGGTCTTCTTTTTTCTTGATCTTGACAACCAGGTAATCTATGTAGCACTCGACCTTGTGGTAGAGTAGCTCATCAAATATTCTGGTCATCACCCGCTAGTAAGTTGCATCGGCGTTCTTCAATCCGAACGGCATCCTTTTGTTGTGGTAGATGCCTTTGGGGGTTCAGAAGGCAGTATGGACCCGGTCATGCTCCGTAATCCATATTTGGTTACATTCGGATGACCCGTCCATAAATGACAAAGTCTCGTGGCCGATTGTGGCATCGACCATGACTTCCATGATTGGCACCGAAAAGTCATCTTTGGGCCATGCTTTATTCAGATCTTAGAAGTCTACACATATTCAGATCTATCTATTCTCCTTTTTTACAGGCACAATATTAGCTAGCCACGTGGTATATTGATTTTCTTCAACGAAACCCACGTCAATGAGCTTGTCTGCTTCTTTGCATATCTGAGTGATGAGTTCTGGTCTCATGCGCTGTGGCGGCTGCTTTACTGGCTTGGCCTCAAGGTTTATAGCCAGCTCATGCTTTGAAACTGTAGTGCTAAGTCTCGACATCTCCTTAGAGGTCCAGGCAAAGCAATCCCAATATTCTTGCAGCAGCTAGACATACAGCTTCTGTTCTTCCATGGATAGCTGGGCACTAAGGAAGGTTAGCCTAAGATCATCTTTAGTTCCTAAGTTGACTTCCATTAGCTCATCGACTGTGGCTTGGCCCCCGTCTTCTATTTTCGGAGGTGCTAGCTGTAGGTCAATAAAGTCTGGAATATCATCTTCGAGCTCGAGCACCTCGGGCCCTTCATCTTGTTTTGCCCGGACTCTGCCAGGGGTTTCTGATTCAGCTTATGGTGGCTGTATGGATTATTCCGTTAGCAGGTCCTCTATGGCTATGACTTTACCAGATGAGCTGGCAACTTCAACCTCTGCTGATGTGCTGACTACCTCAAAGGATTGATAGTTATTTCTTGCTAAGCTGGGGGAACAACATCGCAATTTTGTGGTATGTGAGGACAACTCTGTCTTGCTGCCTCCTTGAATCATATTGCCTTCAATGAGGATGGCCTGTTCTTTTATAGCAGCGGGTATTTTTCGATCGACTTTAGTAGAAACCTCCTTGATCGGTATCAAAGATGGTGATGTTTCTCCCCGGGGAGAGCTATAGGAAAAGGTTAGCGATAGCCTTGCTTCATCCATATCTTCGGCTTCGCTGCTGCTAGCCGTGTCAAATTTGGCTTGGAGAGCCACTTCTTTAGGGCAAACTTGCTCCCAGCACCTGCAACGAGGTATGGCTTCTAATTCTGAGTCTCTTGGTTGAGCCGGTTTAGTATGTTCAGCTTCCGCCGGGTATTCATCAAAAGTTGCCCCTGGTGGACTATCTTTTATTGGGTAGGAAGTGGAGATGGTGTCCACTTCATAACGTCCACTGTAATAATATTCTTCGAGGGTGAAGCCCAACCCTGGATGTTGAGAAACATGTCTCAGCTCTTTGTCCATGCTGGGAGGATACTAGAGCCTTTGGAATGCTTCCTTCTCTTTGCGAGGTTGGTCGGAGGGAATATGCTACTTCTGGAACATCTTCGCCATTTGGCTTGTTGTGAATGTCAGCCCTTGAACGGGGACTGACGGGTTCTCAATATCCTCAGGGAGATGACAGTCGACATCTTCTTGGGTAGGGTGCTCCTTAGCCGTACAGAATAAGCTACTGGGACCTTCAGACTGTGCCACCTCCCATGCTTTGAAAGGCTCGACAGTGACAGCATCAAGGCCGAGTATTGGCCTGGTGAGACCCTCTGGGATTTCAATGAGGCTTTCGTGCTAATCAACCTTGGCTTCATTAGCTTTGGAGTAGGTGGGGGGAGGTGCTGCTCTGCCCATGTCTCTTGTGCTCACAATATGCGAGACTATCTTGGGGTTGACATATCCCGATGGCGGCGGTGGAAACCAATCGTCACCGGAGGTGCTTTTTGATGCCTTGGCAGGGGTCTTGGCTTTGGAGGTCTTCGGTGACTACTCCGTATACAGATAAGCGTCAAGCATATGACACTTGAACACTTCGAATGGGTGGAGATCAGCAAATATCCTTTCCTCCTTGCCTTCTTGGTTGTATTTGATGCATTGGTGCAGCGTGGAAGGTACCACCATATTTTTATGTAGTCAGGGGCGGCCGAGCAATGCCTTGTATAAGGTACTGGAGTTGATGATATGAAACTACACCCTAGTAGTGAAATCTGCCATGGTGAGGGCGAATTCTGTCACTCCCAGTGGCACTTCAAATTTCTGATTGAAGCCGGTGATGCGCATATCTCTGACTTTGTCGAGGCGCATGTTGAAGTAGTACCTTTGATATATTCTGTATGGTAAAATGTTGACAGCTGGTCCAGGATCCACCAGAATTCTATTCAGCTCCCGACCATTCAATTGTCCCTTCATGTACAGTAGTATGTTGTGGCTGACCATAGGGAGTAACATGTCCTCCTAAGTGAAGGTCACATTGGCCTCCGGTAGTGCTTCAGCCAAACACATTTCATATTGGACAGGTGTCTGCAAGGTAGTGATGATCGCCTGTCTGGTCTCTTCACTTAGAGAGAGGATCTCCCAAATGGTGAACCTCGTCGGGAACTTTTTGAGTAGTTTCATTATCCTGATCCTAGTTCGGACATTGGATAACTTCATCTCTTCTGCCCATTTAGGCTTGGAGGAGCCTTGAAATGCGACCTCTGATGGACCTGCTTCATTAGACTCTGAGTCTACACCTTTTTACTTGGTGTCATCCCCATGTTGTGCCTCATCATCTACCGGCGGGTGAGCTTCATCTTCATCTGGAATACCAGAAGGTTGCTGAAACTGTGGGTGAGTGCCCCCGGCTGTAGGGTAGGCATCCTGACATGGATGCTTCCCTTTTGACATTTTCAGGAATTCTAGGAAGGAAGGGGCGGCAGTGTTGCCCCCACTCTGATTGTATAAACCCGAAGGAGGTGAACTCGACTAGAGGCAAGTGGTCGTGCCAATTTCTACCAAAATCAATTGCATAGGCCTTGAGCATATCTTCCACTACCTGATTTGTTCTTTCAGTCTGGCCATCCGTTTGTGGATGAAAAGCTGTGCAGTAATTTAATTGGGTCCCTAAAGAATGTTGTAGACCCTTCCAGAATTGTGACGTGAAATGTGGGTCTTGGTTAGAAATAATTGTGATAGGGACTCCATGTAGACAGACAATCTCCTTCATAGATAGGGCTGCTAATATATCCATAGACCATCAACTTTTATTTGGTAGAAAATGTACAGATTTAGTCAAATGGTCTATGATCACCAATAAATCATCATGTCCACCTCTTGTCTTAGGCAAACTCATGATGAAATCCATCCCAATACTCTCCCATTTTCACTCGAAAATTTCTAAGGGATGTAATTTTTCAGCAGGTTTTAAATGTTCCACCTTAACTTGTTGACAAGTGAGGTAGCGAGATACAAAGTCCATTACCTCCCTCTTCATATTGGGCCACCAAAAATTTCTTTTTAAATCCTGATACATCTTGATAGCACCAGGGTGAATAGCATATGTTGACTTGTGGGCTTTTTTCATAATTAGCTTTTTAGTGTCAGCATGATCTGGCACACATATATGACCTTGGAATAGCAATCTTCCATCGATCGTGACAGAAAAATCTAGTCATTGCTCAATATTGTCTTTGATCTCAACTAGTGTGGGGTCATTACCTTGCAACTTGACAAGGTCTTATATTAATGTGGGTTGTCACCGGATATTAGCACTAATATACTCCTCATTTTTCATGTCAACATCTAGATTCGGCTTAGTAAGATCTTCAAGAAGGTTTGTCATACCAGTCCTGAGGCTTGATAATGTTGCCAGTGGTTTCCTACTGAGAGCACCGCTATAACATTTGCCTTACCTGGGTGGTATTGAAGAGGGAAGTCAAAGTCATTGAGGTACTCCTACCATCTTCTTAGCCTCATACTTAATTCCTTTTGGGAGAAGAGATATTTAAGACTTTTGTGATCTGAGAATACTGTGAATTTCTCCCCATAGAGATAATGTCGCTGAAGGAGCACTTATGGATTAGCTATGGTGAACATGGCTTTTGGCAAAAAGTACGTTATCATGGGGTCCCTTCCTTGTGTGCCTTTCACAACCATATAGGTCACTTGGTTGATGCATGCAAGAAGAAGGCTAAGGGTGAACCTCTAAGGGTAGCGCCAGGTTTGTTGGCTGAGGATGCTACTACCCCATAGGTAAAGGAGTCTGCTAAAGCTCCGGGTTGGACGCAAGTGGGAGGGAGAAAGGAGTATTGGCTAAAGCCGCCTTCTATCTAGACTCTGATTCCTATCCATAATGCTTTTGTTGGGCTGCAAGAGGGACTTACAGTGAATCACATAATGAATCACGAAACAGTGAAGGAGGGAGAAATTTTAACATCTTTTGATCCTATCATGCACCTTCCATTAGTGGCTGATGGGGGCAAATCTTTGGCCTAGGGAGATGGCAGTGAAACTTTTGTTGCCATGGAGGATGATCTAGATTGCTCCGATCATGTTTTGATTGCTAAGGAGGCTGAGGCTTCTGGGAGCAACTGCAGAATTTTGCATGGTACTGTTCATGAATCGCAGGAATGTTTTCAAGCCTTATGCCCACCAGATGATTGCACTTTGTAGGGTTCTGTCCCAGACCAACGGGAAGGGCTTGATGTCTCTAATCAAGCTCCTTTGAATATCATGGAGGATGTTTCAACTACGCTGTCGGCTAAGCTTCTACAGGTGGGGCCTAAACCAACGTGTGCTACGACCTCAGGAAGGGCTCAAGCTGAGAATGTTTTCATGCCGGAGGTAGGAATTGGTAAGGAGGGCCAGGTGGTTCACCATGTTGGTGTTCTTACAAGGTCTAAAGCCAATGTAGCTAAGGAGCAACCAGAGTATGTATCCTTATGACTTCTTCTTTATTCTAGAATATCAGGGGTATTGGTAATATGGCTTCAAAGAGAACTCTAAGGCGGTTGGTGCATCAGCATAAGCTAGACTTCTTGGCTATCTGTGAACCTATGGTAGCTTTCAGTAGGGTGGAAGGTTTATGTAGATATTTGCATATGGACAGCTTTGTTGGGAACTTCGGTGAAGGTTCTAGTATATGGCACACTCTCCACCTGTCGCCAGTCTGACAAACTACATGTAGAAAAATTATATTTCCTCTTTTAATTCTTGACAATTCCCTCTGGCTAGCCGCTGACAACTCTACCACCCCATTTTAAACTCTATCACGTCTCCCAGATCTTCTTCAGATAGCTTATTGTTTAATTTCTAAACCTTGTAATCCATTGTCTAAGTTTGTATTCTTCATCACGTAATATGAGCTATTGTTCATTGTTTAACTCACTTCAACCTTAGATGGAATATCGTCTAACTCACTTCAGCCTTATATGGAATATCATCTAACTCACTTAGTCGCTACACCGTCTACCTCTTTCATTCCTTTGTCTACCCTTCATTCCTTCTATGTAACTTTTTACCCTCTATCATTCCCCCTAAGTCTTCCACCTAACATTTAACTTTATCATCTATTTTCGTCCATCATCCAAGTCTTTTGTCCACTTCTACATATCATCTAACTTTTCAGTCTGCTTATCTTCTATTATCATCTTCTATCATCTAGTCCATTTACTGTTCACCACCCAACTTTATCATTGTCCATGTTCTTCACCCAATCCTTTCATCTACTATGCTCTGTCTAACTCCATTTCATCACCTAACTTACATTGTCTAACTTGCATCGTCTAAATTCCTCCAACTACTTTTCACAATTGGATGAAATATTATTTAACTTCTCTATCCATGTCATTGTCTAACTCTTCAACTTAGGCGGATCATCATCTAACTTCTTCAACATAGGCTGAATATCATCTAACTTCTCCCCCTTCCATTCAACTTCTATTGTCTAACGCCTTCCCATCCAACTCTATCATCTAAGTTATCGTCTAATTGCTACATTGTCAAATCTCTGTATCATCTAAGTCTTCAGTTAACTCTTTTGTCTAAGTGCCAGTGCATCGTCTAAGTTGCTATATTATCTTGCTTCATATACTTTACTTTGTGTAAATCCTCTCTGCCTAGTTCTTTACTGCTATCATCTACTTCTCATAGTCCAACACATCCGAACATGATTTAATTAGCTTATTTTAACTAAGTGGACTTATCTAATGGGTTCATAAAGGAAAATCTGATCTCCCCCGTTGCTCTTCGACTCCGGGGATACTAACGACGCTCACGCAAGTCTTGCCTCGGCTGCGGGGGGCCCACCGTAGTATGGTCGCGGCTTGATCTTACACCAGGCTAACAGATTCACCGGTTTCCAACCGCACTAATCGAGATTTAGCCAAACTTTTTTCGTTCCTCCGAACAGTAAATTTGTCATATCCTGACATACATATGCTCCGATTTTCCCATGATGATTATGGTATTTTCAAATCGGATACTCGTCCAAACATCAAACGGTCAACATGTGACCAACATGATCTCAAATGCTTTCCCCACAACCTCATTCGGGGACTTTAGTGCCTCCTAATGAATTTTGTCACATAATCAATTTTCTGGCCATTAGGCCCTTTTTCCCGATGATTAATCAAGGGTGTTCCCTCATATGGGGGATGTAAATGACGTCGTGACCTTTATGATACGACAGATTTCAGTCCCGACCCGAACCACACAATCACCTGACGATGTCAAATCGAGCGCACAATGGGCTTCTGTGAAGCCCGAATAAATTGTCACCTCGGTGACTGGCACGCCCACGCACTTGATACCCCAATAAACGAACGACCAAATTTAATTTAAAAAAAGGTGCGTCCACACCTCCTCAGGGGATAAGCTTGTGATTATTAATGGGCTTCACTCTGTCTTGGAGGTTTATTCCCAGACCTTTACCAGATCTATACCCCATTCCCATCATAATGTTCCAGCCCGAGGTGTTCATCATGTTTTTCTGTTTCTTCCCCTTTTGAGGTAGGGGTGATGTTAGTGCTGCTGCCGAGGCTGAAACTTGGGGCCTTAACAAGTCATGCCGCGAGTCGGCAAAATCTAATATAGATAACAAGGGCCTGTTGGCCGACCATATGGAGGGTACTGATGTGGCAGAATGTATGTCAACTGATGGCAAGATGGGCATACTAGTGACTTTGATGATGCGCCCTTTATGTGAGAACTTTATGCATTGGTGATTTGTGGAGGGTACGACATCAAGCACTTGGACGGCCCAGAATGCCATTAAAAGTTGGATCCATGTCTAAATTGTGAAAATCTGATGTAACTAACAGGGAGAACACCAAGAGAATCTTACTCTCAAGGACACTCAATTTTTCATTCAAAACTTCAAAATTTCATGAAGAAAAATGAGAAGTTTCTCCATTGTGCCATGGGCGCCCCTCTCTCTTCCCCTTACAGTTGTGAAGGTTGCTTGATTCCAAGGTGTGAAGTCTTGTTCTTGGAGTGATTCCAAGATCTATCACCTCCACTGGATGTGACTTTCAGCCACCGCGCCGCCGCCTCCGTTCGTGCCGCCATAACCCGATCTTCAGCCTATAGTCCAGAATTTCAAGGTTCAAGACAGAAGGTGAAAGATGAGCTTGGATCTCAAGATCCGACCGTTGGATCAAGCTGAGATTTTTAGGGTTTGTTCCCCTTGTCTTCCCTAGTTCCCAGTTCCATTTTCACGTAGATCAACCTCCATTTGCCCCTCTGTCCACCTTCATCTTTCCACCCCTCATAGTCTGCCTGTGTGCAGATCTGCGAGACAGAAACCTGAAGATCCATTTTCCCACCCCCTTAGTTATAGTGCCACAGAGTTTGTCATTTCAACTATGACCGTTGATTGGATGTGAAATTCATATATGTTGAATCCCTTCTAGTGCCCTTCGCAACGGCGCTAGTTTCATCTCGATCCGACACCGTATCTGGGTGTGGTGATTATTTTCGTTGGGTCACGCAGATCTGTCCCGTAATAGGGCAGTAGAAGCAGCCCCCGGTTAAATCCTCTAAAAATACGCCGGCTGCGATTTAGCCGCCGCCAACTTCAAGGATCAAAGAGGAACCTTCCACCGATGCCCCAGACAATCGCCTCAGCCAGAAGTCGACTAGAAGCCACCATCCCAAGTGCCGAACGCGCTTGTTTTCCAACAGCTCTGAATCAAGCAAATCCAGACCAGCAGCCCGTCTCCGTCCGAGAACCCCTTCGATTTGTCACCCGTCAACCCAAGATCAGCGCTCCTGATTTACTGTTGTAGCCCTTTACCTCCCTACGTGGAGTGGGCCATAAAATTTATTGCTGTAACTAAATTTTACCATGGTACATGGAGTTATGATTCAAGGAGGTACAGTGGTAAAATTTAATTACAGTAATGAGACGAGGCTACAGGCATGGCGGGAGCCGCACTAGGTGAGGGCTGGGACTTTTATCAGGTTTTCCACCTTATCTTGTCAAGGGAAATTTTGGATGTATCGCTTATTTCCCTTTGTGTTTGGTGGAATTGCGCAGGCCTCGCTGGTGTGCTGGCCAGGGTGGGCGACCCTTCCCTGAGCCTGGGGATTGAGTGGCCTACGTCTGCCTCCCCGCCATAGTCGTTACTGGATGTGAGTGTGGGCACCGCCTTGCTCCAGCGAGCTCGAGGCTACCTACAAGGCGATCCTCTCCCTCCCATAGAGGACCTTCAGCAGCGACTGAGGGAGTGCACCCAGGGCTACCACACCCTTAGGTTCCCCCACGATTTCTGGATGTTCGGGCTGGCCGAGATCTGGGCGCGACTCCGCGATGCTGAGGAGTAGAGGGCCCGGAGGCAGGGGGCCATCGGAGAGGCACAGGGGCAGCAGGACCACTTCACATCCGCCCTAGCTGAGCAGAGGGGTCATGCAGAGGTAGCCATGTTGCTTTCCCAAGACTGTGCCGCACAATTGAGCGAGGGGGAGAGCTAAGTTGAGGCCTTGAGGAAGGCCTTGGAGGAGCAGTCGTGAGCCGCGGAGCTTGCTAGAGCTGAGTGGCAGGTTGCTGAGACCAGGGCCAAGGCTAGTGTTCAGCTCGTGTCGACCTTGGAGATGGAGCTTGTAGCTGCCGAGTCTCATCTGGTGGCATTGGAGAGGAGCGAGCCTAGGATTTGATTGTATCGCCCCTTTCCCCTCTTTTGTGTTATGCCATTCAGATTGTCTGCACTTCGTTACCCCAAGGGCATGTCTTGGGCTACTTTATAGAGTGCTAATGGTGATTTACTAGATTTTTCTATTTGTTGAGTTGTCCCGCTTTTCATCTTTGTGGAACAGTGTTGCGTGTGTGGGCTGGTGACCACTTACTATCAATCCTGCTTGATCCTTTTATCGTGTGTTGGTATAGGGGGCAGAGGGCTGGGCTCACCCGATTTTGGGTGTAAGCATAGAAGATTGGGCATGAAAAATGGTGTGACTGGGCACTGGATGTCAGGGATTGGGTGCTAGGAGATATATATACTCTCACAAGCTCGCCGCCGCACACGAAGATGGCTCACCAAACACACATACAACTCAGGCGTGGATCAAAAACCCCCATTTTTCTTTATAATGCAAGTTGCCAAATTCCAACACGGCGTCCTGATGCGGCCAACGTACATGTCTATGAGAATAAGTGGGGCAAACGAAGGCCATAGCGACGTCATAGCCATCCTAGCATCCGGCCATCCAACCTTGATCACAGTCGCTACCCCAATCAAATGGTTCCTCAGCAGCAACCAGAGCCGCATCCACGACGACCTTGTCCTCCACTTTCACCAGAACCAAAGGAGTCAGGGTCACTTGAGGATCATCGACCTTGATGCCCACACTGGGAAGGGGGTTTGAAACCTACCCTCCAGTTGCCGCAGTCTTTGGGGAATTGTGAGCCATCACAACGGCGTAACAGAGATGGAGATGGGCAATAGGCTAGCCTACTAGCCCTACTATTTATAGACGAGGGGCACTTTGCCCGAGACGGTGGAAAGCATCTCTACGTTCACGTATGAATCAGAAGAAAGAAGGGGATCATTGAAAGGCAGGCACACACTTCGAAACAAAGAAAGCATGGCAACACAAAGAAAGTTTTATTCATGCGCAGGGGGGAGTACAAAAGGGTTACTCGTCCTCCTTGGGACAGAACCTATCAGGAAGGAGGCTTAAGATGCCCTTATTACTATAAAGGTGGTTCACCTTCATCAAGGCGTCCCACCAGCCATCAAGGTACCCCCGTCTATAGTGATAAGCAGTGCGGAAGGTGAGCTAGAAGGGGAGGGGTTGAATAGATCACCCCAATTAAAAAATTCTTAAGAAAATCAACCACCGAAAGCACTGAGGGCAGAAGAGAAACAACAGGAAGATGATCTAAGCGGTAAAAGATCGAGCGATAGATGTGAACAAGTTGCAATAGAAGAATGGACTGAGCAAACCACCAATCAGAGACATAAGAATTTTAAGGTGGTTCGATTGCAACCCACAATCTACATCCACCCCTTACTCCACGGAGTAAGGCTTCCTTGCACTAAGCAATGATGAGAACTGCAGACTCAGTCTGCCAACAACGCCTATGACTCACAAATCGATGGTTAGACTGAGGTTGCGAACCGGTCCCTGGTAAATCTTCTGCAATGCTTGGTGGCTGAAAACATTAGGAACTTGGATTTGTTGTTACCAACTGTAGAATTTGCATACGATAGCTCAGTCAATAGGTCAACAGGTTTAAGTCCATTTGAAATTGTCCAAGGTTATAAACCCAGGAAGCCTGTAGATCTGATTCCTGTCCTAGTCCAATCTATGTCATCAGAGTCTGCAGAGTCTTTTGCATAGCACTTGCATGTATTGCATCAAAAAATTAATCAACAAATTGCCCTCAGTAACTTTGAATATAAATCCCGTGTTGATTTATGCAGACGATTCAAGGAATTTAAAGTGGGAGATCATGTCATGATCAGAGTTAGACTTGAGAGGTTTCCCCTGGGAACCTACAAGAAGCTTCATGTTAGAAGCATGGGACCATTCCAAATCTTGCAAAAAGTGGGGTTGAATGCATATGTGGTGGACATCCCTAGTCCTACCAACCATGGAACTCATTCTACATTCAATATGGAGGATTTAGTATAGTACAAGGGTCCCTTTCACATCCCCTCGGATCCCTTCACTGACCTCGAACCCAATACAACCCAGACTTCCACCAATGATCCTCAGCTAGATGCACTAGAGCCACCACCAGTTGTTCCCACCCCGCCCTTACCTCTTCCATCCCCAACGGTACCAACGTATAATGAACAGATTGCCCATATTGTGGATGAACATATTATTCCTACCAGGGATGTGAGTTCAGCGTTACTTGGTTCGGTGGACGGGACGGTCAGAGATTGACGACATTTGTATTATGCGAGAGGGGCTACAATGTCATGACCCAGATGTACTGGAGTGGTACCAGAGTCGACGTGACCCTCACTAGGTGGAGCCTAGTTCCTCCCACTTGGGGAGAATTAGTGTGGACACAAGACTGCTACTTTTTAGTGCCGCCGCTGCTGTTGCCGCCACCATCCCAGTGCGACAGATGCGTCCTTGTTGTTGTAATGGAGTCGCTTCAGAGTTACAGTTTATTTCGTCATTGTTATTTTGTTTATCTATAGGCCCGGTTTAATTTTAATTCGGATGGATTAACTCATTCCATCTATTTTCAAGATATGAGTTAATCCATTTTAATCCTATTCGATCATGATTAAGAAAAAAATATAAAATATAAAATAACCCACCTGACTTAAATTAACTCTCCCCGACTCAACTTAACTGTTACCAAAGTGACCCTAATACTTCTCCATCCTCTGACATGCAACCTCCGGGCATGGCTCGATCTTACCCATCCGGGACGGGCACCTAGCACTTCGCTATCTTCTAACACGCAGCCTCCGGGCATGGCTCGATCTGCTCTCGGGTACAGTAGCCGTCTTCGAAGAGGCTTGGGATGACAGCCATAGCCTCGTGATTGACGCCTTGCAACTGGAGTGGCGAGTGTCGTAGGGCCGGCACTCGTGACATTTGTGAGCACGGGGGAGTTTGAGGTTGCTCTACAGCCGTTGCAGACGATTTGGCCCTGCGACCATGCACCACCAACGAGGATGCCTCTTCCATCCTTGATGTAGCAAATAAAAACTACTCCGAGAATGTGAGCTCTGAAAGTCTGAAGCAATGGAAGGACCAAGCAAAACAACAGAGAACATAAAGCAACAGTACTTTTGCTATTGAACACGAGGAGACACACGTGATCCCCTGTAAATTGGACTGATTAAATTGATTGATCTTGGAAGAGTTGTTTGATAACGGGATGAAGTGACTTTATTCACGTCTTCGAGATGTAAAGAAATCACTCCACCTTCGTTAGTTAACGGGGGGATGAATGTGAGGAGAAATTGTGAGACTCACAATTTTTTCTCACATCAGTTTACTATTAAACTTCTCCTGTTCGGAAATCAAAGAGGCCCAAAATGAACACGTGAGAAATTGGGTTATCTTTCACTAACGAACAGGGGCAATGACTAAGTAGCGTCTTTTGACGGCGTAGCGACTGTCGGAGTGGTACTTGGTCCACGAGGGGTGGAGTAGGGTTGTTCATAATTCGGTTCAAATTAAAAAATTAAATCGAATTGTTCGATTCTATTCGATTTGGTTCGATTTGAAGTCGAATTCGATTTGGTTCGATTTCATAGCGTGTGAAATTGAACTAAAGTATTGTCCCAAAAAGAGAAGGACAAAAGCAAGAGAACAGGAGGGTGCCATTATCTGGTTAGATGAGGTCTAAATATTACAGTTCATGTATTGATCCAAGAAAGAGAGACAAAAGCAAGGGCAAAGGGATCATTTGCACACAGGCTTAGGCAAATATCACATACCTGTAAGGGCTCATTCTCATCAGTAGAACCAAGAATCTCATTTATAAGAAGCTGACGCTCCTCAGACATACCATAAAGTAAGCACTTTTCAATAACATTGGACGCAAACTTTTGCTGACTCATTTTCACAATTTGCCCAGCAAGCTTGTGTATTATAGCAGATCGTTCTTGTTGTTTACCATGTTGCAGGACATGCTGAAACATCAATAGCAGATTCAGGACTAGCTTGCTTCTCAACAATCCACCATTGGAAATGGAAGTTGTAATTTTATAGTAAAGAATGATTTAACCGTGACAAAACAAATAACTGATAAGAGCTGAAGGAAGAGAAGAAAAAAATGAAACTGTAAATGCAAACCCCCCACACCCTACAAACAGTCCCCAAGAAATGTCTGGCAGCACTGCAGCACTCAAGGCTAAATACAAAACATAATGGAAAATGCAGCATCATCAGAAAAAGAACTATAATAGAAAGCAAGTGCGGGGTACAGACTTGAATATAGTTTTTCATATAGGACACACAACTGTTTATCATGAAAAGGAAGAGGATAGATAATGGGTCACTAAATTTATCCTCCACCCTTTGCCTACAATTACATCTTTTAGTCTCAACTGCAAGGCTAGAATTGCATCACTAAATAGAGCAAGCGTCATGTTAGATTTTTTTTTTTTTGCCCCATTGTAAGGGTGGGAACCTTGCCAACACTGAGTGAGATTTGTCGAATCAATCATGCTTGTATGCATGGGCCAGGATGCATAGGCTGACTGTTGAGTGCACTCTGGCTCGGCCGCACCACAAGTGGTCATCAGTGGAGACGGACAAGAATGACTTGATCCTTGTGTTGTTGGACATGAGAAGTGATTGGTGCAACCAAAGGGTTGCCTTAGCCTCAAATGCCTAGGTACTGGCCTAGGCATTTGACTGGAGTATGGAGAACGGCGCCAATTCTGCGGCCCTGAGAATTTAATGCATCGTCAAAGTACATAGACTAGAAAGGAAGATGAGTGATTATAGCTAGATGTTCATTAGGGAATTGATCCTGGATTGAATCGGTACAAGGGATGGGAGAATGGGCAAGGTGCTCGGCAATAGCGCATCCCTTGATCGCCATCTTGACGATGAAGGTAATATCGAATTGAAAGAGAAAGCTCTGCCAACGAGCTAATCTGCTAGAAAGGATAGACTTTTCCCAAAGATAATGAATAGGGTCCATCCTAGAGATCATATTAACCTCATGGGCAAGAAAATAGTGCTTCAACTTCTGAGCTACCCATACTAGCACTGCACAGGTCTTCTCCGTGGCAATATACTTAGATTCAGTGGGGTTGAACAGTCTAGAAAGGCAGTATGCTGCCCGTTCTCTTCCTTCATCATCCACTTGAGCCAGGACAGCTCCTAGGGAGTCCTTAACGATAGAAATGTACAAGATCAGGGGTTTACCAGGGACAAGAGGCTGTAGAACTGGGAGATTAGATAAATAAATCTTAAGCTCCTCATAGGTCTTTTGACACTGTTCATTCCATTCAAATTTGGCCCCCACCTTCAACAAATCTTAAAATGGGTGACACCTCTGAGAGTGCTGAGATATGAATCTCCTAATGAATTGCAAACGCCCAATCAAATCTCAAAGTTCAGTAATATTCTTGCGTGGGGGCATGTCCATTACGACCTTTGCCTTCTTCGGATCGATCTGAATCCCTCATTTGCGAACTATAAACCCAAGCAACTTCCCCGATGCAACTCCGAACACTCATTTCTTTGGATTCATCTTTAACTGATACTCCCTAGCTTGTTGCAACACCTTAGCTAAAATGTCGGGGAGTTCTTCTTTGGACCTTGATTTCACCAAGATATCATTCACATAGGCTTCCATGTACAGATGCATCATGTCGTGGAAGATAGCCATCATCACCCGCTGATATGTGGCACCTGCATTCTTCAATCCAAATGGCATGACAACGTAGCAATATGTGCCCCAGGGGGTGGTGAAAGAGGTCTTCTCTTGGTCCTCGGGAGCAAGACAGATTTGATTGTAACCAGAATACCCATCCATGAATGAGAGGGCTTCATACCCAGCCATGTTATCCACTAATACATCAATGTGAGGAAGCAAAAATTCATCTTTTGGACATGCCTTATTTAAGTCCCTGAAATCAATGTAAATTAAAACTTTACCATCCTTTTTTATTACAGGGACTATGTTTGCCACCCATTGTGGATATAAAATAACTCTAATAAATTTGGCCTTATGTAACTTGTCAACCTCCTCCTTCATCTTCAAGGCCATCTGAGGGTGGAATCTTCTTAATTTCTTTTTGGCGGGCGTTGCCCCTGGTTTTAAAATAAGTCGAGTTTCTACCAGAGTAAGGTCAAGACTCGGCATGTCCTCGTAGGACCAGGCGAATGAATCGCTAAATTCCCTCAAGACTTTGATCAGCTCCTCTTCAACCTGTGAAGGGAGGTTAGCGGCGATAATGATTGGCCTGGGATCCTCTTCAGTTTCTAAGTTGATTTCCTTAGTGGGTTCATCCACTACTGACGATGGTTCATCAAATCTCTTCAACCCTTGTGCATATTGGTCAGCAATGTCAACCATGTCGCTTTCCTTGTTGTCGGCTGGGTCCTTCTCATCCACGATCTCATAAATGCCAAAACTGTCATTGCTCCACACCCCGCCCTCTTCCTCATCATCCTCTATGATGATGGCGGTGGCTACAAACTCAGGGCACTTAAGGAGGGCACGGCATCTACTGTCTAGATCTTGGAGGAACCGGTCTGGAATAGATTTGGAATGATGCATTATGGGGTGCATCGCAGACGTGGAAGGATTGTCTACACTAGCACTAGCTTCTACCCTAACTGACTCGACTAACCTAGGAGATTCTGTAGAATGTACATCTAACCTAGGAGATAAGAAGTCTACCGGGAAGGAGGCAGGGGTCTCGAGCCCTTGGGGAGGAGATGAATAGAAAGTAGCATAGTCTTCCATTGAGATGGACATTTAAAATTTGGCATTTTTTTGGTCAATCTGGGTGGTCAACATGCAATAGGAGGAAGAATTTGTAGGAGGAGGAGGAAGGGCCCAAGGGCATAAAGTGGGGAAAATCACATCAAAGAATGGGTCGGAGGACCAGAACCACATTCCAGATAAGTCAGTAGGTGCATCGGGCGACCACTTGGATACTAGATCAATCGGCGGGCACTGCCCTCATGGACAATCAACGATCAGGAATTCAATCTACTTTTTATATCGAAAAGGTGATCGAAACATGGACGGATCAAATAGAAGCAGAGGGTGGCGTGGAACAAATGTTAGCCTCTAGAGAATGGAAATGAGGTGGGAAAGAGACCAAGTGCCAGTCAAGCTCCCCATTTCCCGTAGACATTGGGTAGGCTCCTCACGGACTTTCTTCACAACCAGCATCTCGAGTTTCTTCGGGCTTTCTCTCTCGGCAAACATCTTGACAAAAGCTATAGAGTAATTGTCAAAATCTCCAACA
The DNA here is from genome assembly GCA_024336825.1 of Amorphophallus titanum. Classification (NCBI taxonomy): domain Eukaryota; kingdom Viridiplantae; phylum Streptophyta; class Magnoliopsida; order Alismatales; family Araceae; genus Amorphophallus; species Amorphophallus titanum. The sequence continues at coordinate 5,934,429 of JANBPO010007653.1, forward strand.
AGCCCTTTTGGCAGTGAGGGCAGCGTAACACAAGCAATGCCTTCATTCTGGGGCTGGCAAGGCGGTGGCGTTTTCAAGTTGCCGGGCTGTAAAGGCCCCCTGACAAAGTGCTGGCGATAGTCCCGTGTCAGCGGCCCGGAGTGTCCTAACATTGATAGTGATGACTCTCGGTAGTCGAGACCTCTCCGGCTCACTTTCCTGCCCTTGGGGACGGACTTAGTCCGTCCCTGCAATTGTGCACCGAGACCTAGGCCCGATTGATAGCCCAATTTTAAGATCATTTGCCAACCCTTTGAATCTCGAATCTTGGACTTAATTTTGACTTCTACTGGTGCATTGGCGGGCTTGCGTGATGCATATGCCCAAGGATAATTTAAGTCCATAATAGAAAGAATCACCTTGTTGCTTGGCCATAAAGTAGGGAGGATCTTATCTGCAATTGCATCGACGGATTGGATTGTCGAGATACTCTTCACCTTAACTACCCGACCTTGAAATGAGAATTTTAGGCACTGATGGGTGGTCAAGGGTATTGCTTTCAGACTATTTATCCATGGATGACCCAAAATGTCTTTGAACATCGGGTCTATGTCCAAAACATAAAATTCCACATCCATCTTTAAGGGCCCTAGCTCGGCCTGTACTTTCACAACCCCATGGCAGGCTCGTTTGTGTTGGGTAGATAGCGGTGCACAACTCCAGGGGGGACTAAACCGGTCCCCAAAGGAAAGAAAATGAGTAGAAGGGGTCTCAACTACCGAGAATCCACACTGTCAATTTTGGGTGACTCAGGACCACTCACCTGGGATTACCGCCAGCATTTTGTAAAAGGCCCTCTCCTGTCGGGCACATTAAAGACATCACCATGCCAGCCCAAGAAGAACACAGCTTGCACAGTAAACATCCCACCTCTGCTGCTCACGGGGCCCGTTGATGATATGCTTAATTTCAGTCAGGCCTTTGCCAGGTTATTCCATGAAGAAGATTACTATCGGAAGAATCAGGAGGTTCGGCTTATGCAATGGAAGCCAAAGAAAGTAGCTTACTGTCCGCGAGAAAGGGTGAGCTCGCTTGTTGTTTTTACTTGGTCTCCTTCCCATTTAATGTCTCTTCTTCAAAATCTAAGTTTCATCCCCTGTGCACCTCCCATTATGATTGATTCACTGCCACACTCAGTTCCATTTTTTCCTGAGATGCCAACTGAATTTTTAATTGTGAATTGTCCATGTGGGCGCTGCCCACCGATTGATCTCTCTACTACATTCTTCTCCTCCTCTGATCCCTTTTTCGACATCTTCTGTCCGTCCATCTATCCCCTCAGGCTTCCTCCTCCTCCTCCCTCCCCTCCATCTTACTTTATGATCTCCACTGATCTCCAAAAAAAAATGTCAATTTTGAAACGAAGATTTCAGTTGAAGATTATGCTAGCTTCTGTCCATCCTCTTCCTAAGGGTATGAGGCCCCTGCTTCCCTTCCAGTAGGTTTGCTTTCTCCTAAGTTAGATGTAGGGTCCGTCAAGTCCATGGAAGTAGAGTATAGGTCTAGAGAAGTAGGGTCTTGTTCTAGGTCTCACAACCCATCCTTGCCTGAGTCGCACCCGCTGGCGCGCCATTCTAGATCTATTCCTGATAAGTTCTTGCAAGATCTAGCTTAGCGATGTCATGCCCTCTTGAAGTGCCCAGAACTTATAGCTACGGCGATTGTGATAGAAGACGACGAGGAACAAGATGGGGTGTGGAGCGATGACGGATTAGGAGTCTATGAAGTCATGGGAACAAACAGAAACCTGCATGGACTCCGATCTTGAGAGTTATGAGGAGATATGCACAGATGAAAATGAATTATATCAGAAATGGAGCAATGAGAAACATTGTAAATAAAAATGTGTTAGATTTCCAATCAACCAATTTTTGACAAGTAGTGTGTGACATCATCAAAACTGTAGGAATGCAACAAGTGTCACCCCTGACTCTCCGTCCCCGATAGGCTTGGGATGGCAATGGGCATTGGAGGTAGCAACAATGAAGTTTGGTGGTCAGAGGTCCCTTCTCCAGCCTCTGCCTGTAGCAGGTGGTAACCAAGGCATACTGGTGCAAGTACAATAGCAGATGAAGGAGCACAGACAGTCACGGCCTCTGCTGGGGGACAACAAGGGCTTCCACATGCTCACGCAGACGGGCTTCAGATGACCACAACAAGATCATCTTATACATGAGTGCGGGTTCCTCCCTCTATGCGCTCGGAGGAGGCTCGGGGCACTGGTAAGCAATATCAACAAAAATTAGGCACCTGTCCAAAGTGTTATACCCTTACAACATTAGGCCCTACCAGGAGGAAATAAGGGACTCAACTCCAAGAACCTAAGGAGGGTGGGGGCCAACTTCAAGTCGATGTCCATGATCGGATGGTAGAGCATTGCCTTATGGAGACTACTTCCTCCTTGGTTGGCGGTGGTGGCATATCAGATAGGCATACTTGGCTGATGGTGGTAAAGCCCCAATCACTAGCTCGCTCAACGCGACCAGCCTTCATCAAGATTAGAAAGCATTCTTGCCAGCACTTGACATTCGAGATGTCAAGTGAGAAATGAAGGAAAGTTCTTTTATTCTGAGCCCTGAAATAAAAGGCTAGGGCCACAGAACTAGGACAACGTTGGGCACTGAAGAAATAACAGAAGAGCCAGACAATGGCGACAATTTTCACTTGATGGCAGCTATAGATGAAGGCACAGAGGATCCTGTTAGGGTTGGGCGACAATTGCCCTGGCTCTAGACCATAGAAGTGCAAGATGGCCAACCCATGTGGACCCCATGACCCCTTCCCTTGGGCCCATGATGGCCACTACTATCCCTCCCAAAAGAGAGCTCTTTGAAAGCCAAGTTGACACACCTAGCATGAACAGCATAAGATCATGATCATGAACAAGGTGTGAGACCCAAAGTGATCAGTTTCTTCCAATCTATACAAAAACTGATTTAATAACGTGCAAGCTCAAAGATCTCAAAGTGTATAAGATCTTACCATGTCCTCTTAAAGTATATAAGCATGGTTTGCCATTTGACTAGCATGGTTTACCATTTGACTTGAATCCAAGCTGAAAATGACTCAATCATTCATGGATTTAAGTTCCAAGAGTCCACCAAAGCTATGTTTCCTGCATAACCGGATGGTTACTATATCAGCACCTTAGTTATCAAGCATTTCTTAATTCACTACACAAAGACACACACACACACACACACAAGATTTATCATCAGTGAAACATAACTACCTAAAATCAACTAGGAGATCCAACAATCTCCCCCTTTTTGATGATGACAAAACGACATGTGCATGATGTGTGCATGAGTAACAAAAATAATTTATTGAATAAGTTAAAACCATGAACATGTGAGAAAACTATGAATTGTATGCATATGAACCAATCTATGCAAATGAAATTTTGATATACAAAACCTGATATCCACAACAAACTTCCAAATTGATATGAACATGATATGCACTTATACTATGAAGTGTATGCATATGAACTAATGTATGCAAATAAAATTTTGATATACAAAACCTAATATCCACAACAAACTTCCAAATTGATATGAACATGATATGCACTTATATGCACTTTTTCTCCCCCTTTGTCATCAAAAAAACCAATTGACAATAGCGTTATTAAAATCTGATATGAACATGTTTGATTGAGTATGAAATTATCCAAATTATTCATGCAAGCATGCAGGAAAGCATGAAAGATAAGTAAGCATGTAGTAATCCATAGCTCCCCCTCAATGGGGTAAAAGGATAGCCAATGAGCATTTGATTCAAGATCACAATATGAGACATGAAGCATAATAAAAAAAGGTAGTGCATGCATAAACTAGAAGTATTGTATAAAACATGATAGGGGGGGCTGGGGTGGACACTCAGGTGTGGGATCACTCTCAATGGAGCATTGTTATTAATTTAGATCAGTAAGAGTAGTTTATTTTTACTTCTGTAAAAGTTTTCACTGGGATCCATTCACCCCTCCTCTGATCTCAGCCATGCATGCTCCAATCCTTTCACCTGTTATCAGGACGGATCACCAATCCTATCATGACAGAGCTGGCAGTGAGATATCCTTTTCCAAGGTTCTTGTACTTAGAGATACTTGGAGTAAAGTGATCCTTTGACCTTAGGAGTCTTCTCATACCTTGAAAATAGTGCACTTTGAAGGTCTACATCAGACTTTTTTACTCTCTGTATGGTTCTTGAAAAGATAGTTTTTGTCAGAAGACTTGAAGTTCTTTTTCTTGTGAGGTCGACCTGCTGAGTCTGTAGTGTCGACACTTCTTCACAAAATCTTGCTTGAATGGGTTCTTGAATGACTCTGGTGTCGACCTCATGGTACAATAGTGTCGACACTGCTTTACAAATTCTTGCTCGCAACGGGCTCTAGAATGCACCTGAGGTCGACCTCCTGGTTCAATGGTGTCGACACTGTGTTACGCTGGCTGCTGTCCAGAGTGTGGGCTATGTTTGTGAGGTCGGTGCTACTGATGATGAGGTCGGAGCATCCAAATGAGTGCCAGGGGACCTGCTTGCTGTGAGAGGCTGAGGTCTACACTCTTATGGTCTGAGGTCGACACTTCTTCATAGAACACTGATGATAATAGTTTCTATCATGGACTTGAGGTCAACCTCCTGGGAGATGAGGTCGACACTTCCTTGTTGATTTAAGCACTCGACTGCTTGATAAAGTTTAGGGAGGTTGACACTTGGTGGTGATGAGGTTGACACTCTTCATCCCTAGTCATCAAAAAGATGTTTCATGTGTTTTCAAGATATTTAACCAATGACTTATAGTGAGATATCATCAAAATAATATTTTATTTAACATTCCCCCCTTTTTCATGATGGCAACTATGAGTCATTGTGCTTACAGTTTTGGCTTCAATTTGGGGTGGAAAATTCATTCAAGTTAATTAAAACAATTGAACATGATGTTTCAATAAGCGCATGATCATGATATGTAATGGACATACCCAACTTCTAAAGTCCAAATAATAAACAATTAATTAAGCCCACTAAAACTAGGCCCATAAACTTAATTTTGTGACCTTAGGCCCAAGCCCACACCCTAGAAACGTCTTTAGAATAATTCCCCATTCTTAAGAGATAATTAGAAGATAATTCTAGCACCCTGGATAGTAGCAGTCTATCGCAAGACCGCAACTTCATGGAGGCAGTCCAGGCGTGACCGCTACCTCCTTCCGAACACGAGCTTGAGAGAAGCATGGAAATCTCAGATTTTTCCCATTCTAATCTCCATAGATCGAGAATATTAGGCATGGTACCTAGTCAAGGACTCTTAGAGATCGGTTTTACTCCAATTTAGGACTCTAAGTCATTCTAATCCCTCAAAAATCCTAGGCCAACTCTATAAATAGGCTTCAAGTTTGACCTACACGAACCCTAATTTTGGAGCGCGTGGATCAAAGGTAAGATGACGTTGTTTCATGTAAGTCCTTTAGAAGATTTTGTTTCCCTTAATTTTGTCTAACTCCCCTCCAAATTTCATGCTAGGAGATCAAGTTGTCAGAGAGCTAGAAGCTCTGCAAGTTTCTAGTTCGCTGCAGACCGCACAGGAACCAGCGTGTTCGTCAAGGGAAGATCAGGAGATTAGAAGCCCTAGCACAGGTAATTTGATGTTGAGTCTTTAGAATAATTTGTTCTCCTTCACATCTTCTCCTCACCCTCCAAATTTCATGAATTTAGGACGAGAGGACCAAGATATAGAGCCACGGGAAGTTGCTAGTTTGGCACAGGACGTGTAAAAACTAGGGTCCTCTTCCAGTTAGAAATTCGAAGTATCTAGCCCCACCCAAAAGTAGGTTATCTTATGAACGGTTTAAACATCAGGCTAGGAGTAAAATCCATCTTGTTTCATGCGATTTCATGCTTTATACATGGAGTATTCATTATTTTATATGACTACGCATGCATGATCATTACAATATGTTATCCCTATACCCCTTAATCAAAGATGATAATTCTTATTTAATTCATGCCCAGTCATGCATCCTAGTTGTTATATACATGTTAGCATGCTTTACCCTTCTTGTCTTCATAAGTTTCATGGAGTAGGAGGGGGCAAGTGGAGAGGGGGAAATTCACCGCCCGAGAGCGTGGCCCAAGTAGGTCTAATTTGACCGAACTAGGCCCAGCTCCCCAAAGTGGCAATCCCATTTTGGGCCCACTTACTCCAAGCCCAAAACTCACTTGGACCAGCACTTCCTAGGCGACCCCTGGGTCCGGAAGTCCGAGCGACAGATCGGTTGAGAAGGACCCTGCAGGAACCTAGTGCAACCTGTCCGAGCTACACGCCCATCGCTCGAGAGGACTCCAAGCAAGCGTCCCAAGCTCAGACTGACTATCGAAAGCCTATCTAAGTGTCTATTATGCACCCTTAAGGAGCGGGAAACTCCAAGGGATAAGGGAGAGCAAGAGTCCTTGTACCACAAAGAGCCTACAATGAGGACGTAACCCCCCCAGAATCCCCTCGACTCCCTGGACTCCTACATTAAATGGATCACTATATAAACCCTTGGGGGACTCTCCGTGGAGGTAAGCTATGATCTTGGGTAAGAACCGCCACATTTCTTGGTGGACAACAATCTTGCGCCCCCTTCCTCTCCTACTACCTCCCCGCACATCCATGCTCTATCATACTTGCTGACTTAAGCATCGGAGGGTCTTCCCCAAGGATTCATCGCTAGGCACCCCTGATCCGTTTCCTACCTTGCAGGTTATATATATGTGGGGATCATGATCAAGGATTCCACCAGGATCACACGACTTAGGATCAACGCGAGATTACGCCTCTTCATCTGGCGCCGTCTATGGGAAACGAGCGAAGAGACATAATGGTGCAAAGAAATTTTGGTTGGAGTGCCGCCAGTGGCAAGGGAAGGGCCGTTGGAGGAGAGGAAGGAGAGCCTGTGCCTCCCCTCCCTACGGAAGCCCCCACTCCGAAGGTAAAAACCAAGCCGACGAGCTGCCTCCACCAGCCACGGGGGTGCAACCTCCCAACGTGAGTTCTGATGCTCTACAAACCCTCAACACAAAACTGGATATCCTCATAGAATTAATGAGGACCTAGGCGGCTAGGGAGGAGATGTAGCAACCCTGGTAAAATGAAGGATTAAAAATCTTAAATAGATTAAAAATATGGCTTGTTAACACCATATTTAAGATGTGGAGATGCATGGTTTCAGTAAAATAACCCAAAGTTCATTTTTATTGTTTAAGGGTTAGGTTTATGCATGCTATACATAATCAAGATAAAACCATAATTACTCCGTGTAAAAAGCATGAAATTGATCATAAGAAGAGGACTTTTACTCCTAGAATCATGTTTAAGCCATTCATGAGATAACCTACCTCAATTAGTGCTCCTAGATTTCCAAATTCCTGACTGAAAGCAAACCCTAGTTCTGCACGTCCTATGGTAAACCAGTAACTTCACACCCTTGTATCTCCTGATTGTCTTGACCTATGGACGTGAAAATTGGAGGGTAGATAGAAGATATAAAGGGTAACATAAAGTTATAAAGACTCAATCACTAAATACCTTATTTAGAGCTTCAAATTTTCTTATCTCTGCTGGGTCGTTGCATAGGTTCCTGGGTTACTTGTACCGAACCAGTGTCTTTGGATGCCTCTATCTCCCCGATGGCTTGATCTCCTAGAACAAAATTTGGAGGGGGATTAGACGTTAGTATCGTGAACAAAATATTCTAAATATCCTACCTAAAATAATACCTTCTTACTTTAGTTCCACGTGAGCCAAAAGTAAGGGTCACGTAGGGTGATTATGGGGTCTATTGATAGATTTTAGCTAGGTTTCATAGATTTGAACAAACCTAGAGTCCTAATTAGGTTACCAAACTAATCCTGATATACTCTAGAGTCTTCTAATTGATAGATTGAATCATTCCTAAAGGATTTAGATGCCAAAGATCCCAACTTTTCACATTTCTTTACTATTCACGATCGGACTCTGGTAAGCGGTCCACTAATGGGCCGTTTCAGTTCCTATGCGGTCTCGCGATAGACTGTTTCTTACCTTGGGTGCCAAATTTTAATTTAATTCAAACTCTTTTGTTTATTTATCCATCCCATTGTCTAGATGAGGAGTAATTATCTCCTTAAATTTCACAAATATCCAAATTAAGCTTCTAAAATTATGGGCCAAATTTCTTGGGCTTAGTTTTTAAGTAATTTGGCTTATTTAAATAAACCTAGCCCATCAATTCTCAGGCAGATCTCAATCTCCCCAGTCAGTCTTGAGTCTGTAAGTCCGTATGTTGCAAATTACACCAAGGAAAATACAGGGTCAGGAAAATTCTTGTCGTAGCCTGGGTTCGTAGATCTGTAAGAGAGCTTCGTAACGGCACTGGTTTTGCATCAATCTGACATCGGAGCTAATCGCAGTAATTATTTTCGCCGAGTCACGGTACTATGACAGCAGAATAGGTTCGTGGACAGCAAGCAGCAACGACCCCCTGGCCGGCCGCCTCGCCTCCCACACGGTGAACTAGCATGTCTCCCTCCTAGGGATCATCCCTCCAGGAGTCCACATCACAAAGGTACCACTCCTGGCCCGACCGGCCCACCGACCAGGACGTGGACCCTACAATTGTCGACGCGCGCTACCACCGGAGCTGTCTAAATCGCTGCCCGTCCACCCGAGCTTGTTACTCCCGGGTCGCCATTGTAGTCCTTTACCTCCAAGGGTGGAGCAGGCAGTAAAACTCTTGCTGTAATTATTGTTAATTATTTATATTGGGAGTACGAAGTTTGGCCGGGGTCATCTTCCCCACGTCCGGTAGCGTGGAGGTATCGTTTTTGCTCCCTCACTCGGCATTTTACTTACTTCGTATATTTCTATATGTCGCTACTTGCATGTGATATGTTAATCTAGCTCCTTAAATAATTTTAATCACCGTTGTGAGAGAGAGCAAAAATTATCCCGTGACCTGATCCGGGCACGAAAGAGAGTTGACCACCCTAGCTCATTGTCGGTTTCTCAACCACACCCATTCGTACACTTCCCTCGCTAAGGGACGAGTCGCAAGCTTGCTTAGAGTCCCAGGTTCGCCTACAAATTGCTCAAGTCCGTTGTCCGTCCCGCATCAGAGGACCTGGTCCGGTCGAACCGAAACCTCGCCCAGCTTTTGTTTTCCCTTCCTGTCCTCAAGCATCAGAGACAGAAGTGGAATAGGGGTAGGGTGAGAAGAGCTTGAGGAGCCCATCGTAGCCTCGCCCACCAGGATATCCTCTCGGCCGAGAAGGACTCGGAGGAGTCTAGCAGTGTCTTCTCTGGAAAAGGGCAAAGACTCTAACTCCTGCCAGGGTCGCCATTGCACGACTGAAGTGGCAAGGGCCGGTTGACCGGCCTGTGGTGTCGAGGAATCAGGAGAGACCGGGGGAGTAGGAGGATGAATGACGTTGGCCAAGAAGGTACTCAGCCCCATCTCTTGGCTGGCATCTTGCTCCCTGTGTCTCCACAGCCGTTCGAGAGCTTCCCGATTGTCAGTGTGGAACTCGAGCCATTCTAGAGTGTGCTGGTAAGGCAGCCCATGCCCATTTTCCTGGGGAGGATCAAGTTGCTCTGGTGCATTTCTGGCAATGCTCAGAGTTTCTTCGACAGCTTACCGCAGTCGAACCAGTGCCATGGAATTCCCCTCAGCATCGATCTGCTCCCACTGGATCTGTTCCTGGATAAGGTACTGGACTTCCTCATAGGACTCGATCGCATGGTAGATTCACACATGGAAGGGACAATACTGGGGGTGGCTAAAGTCCCAATGAGTGTAGTCTGCCAGTGGGTCGCGGGGTAAGATTTGCCCCCTCTCGACGAGGACGTCGAAAAGATGTCGGGTTCTTTCTCTGGGGAAGGAGAGGGGTCTGCGATCGTGCCAGGGCCTCCACCCTGGATACCAGACCGAACGCTCTCTTCAACTAGTGCCGGGCTCCTCTGACTCATCATCAGATAGGGAAAACGTGGCCATCATGTGGATCACATTAGCCGGATGGTAAACGACTCACGCTGCCTTAGCTGGCCTAAACCACGCGTGTGGTTGTGGAGGATTGACGAGACCACTCTTCATTTGAATAAGGCCATCTCGGATCATCTTCTGTGCCTGGGTCTTGAAGACGTAGCAATCTTCAAGGGGGTGACCCAGCATGTGGTGGTATAAGCAATAGTTAGGATCGTCGATTTTTTGAGCTTCATCTGGCTTGCAGACTTCAGGTACTTTGATGATCTTCTGGGCCATACAGAGGTCGAAGAGCATCTTCGTGTGCTCCCTCTTGAAAGAAAAGGTAGTCTTCATGCACTCTGAGAAGGAGAGAGCGGTCGGCTTATCAGCTGGCCTTTTGTCAGAACTGCTTGTCCTGGCTCCCTTGCTGGCCATAGTGGCGGGGGTGAATTTGACGATGTTCACCTCCTTGCTGGGCTGGCGTTCCCGCGCTTGTTTACCCTTCACTGAGATGTAGCTTGGGTTATCGACGAAGAACATCTCTATTTCAGCGACTGCCGAATTGAGTTGATTAAAGCCCTTGACGTTGGTGCCGAGAAGTTTTTCGCTAACCTCAGCCGCCAAGCCTCAACGATAGATAGTGATGGCATCCTCCTGGACTGGTGGATTGACACACCTCATGCTGAGGTCTTGCCATTTCTTGATGACGTCGAGGGTGCTCTCCCCTTTCTTCTGTCAGAGAGAGTAGAGCTCGACCAAGGAGACCTTTCGCTCGGCTGTTTGGAAACAGTCGAGGAACTTCTTTTGGAGATCCACCCAATCAATTGGTCGTTCCTGTAAGTGAGGTGGCGAAATAGCGGAGGAGGTAAGACTCATCCAACGCGAGCTCGCCCATGGCCGTAATGTAGTAGGCCAAGTGTTCGTGCGGAGATCCATGCCCGTCGAATTTTTGCAGCTTTGGTGGTTTGGCATACTCCGGGGGAAGTTTCTTGAGCTGGTGATGCAGCGGGTAGGGGACACTATAGAGGTCCACAGCCACAATCCCTTCTCCAAACTAGGCAAGCTTGGTCTCAACGATCTGCTCGATCATCTGGCACTGTGCCATGAGGTTTTCTGGCACCGGCATGCTAGATGGTCGTGGTTGAGCTTCGGCCAAGGGTGAGCCGAACCCGATTACTGTGGAGGTTCGAATGACTGTAGCTGAGGTGTTGGCGCCGTTTTGCCCACCTGGCTAGACTGACGTCTCCGTTGAAGGCCCAGTAGGCGGCTGAGGGTGGAGGTCATGCTCCTACAATAGGTCTCATAGGAGGGTCTTCAAGTGCTGGTTCTCCTTCATAAGAGTCTCAAGAGTCACCTCTTGGACTTCATTGGCCGAGGGGTCATTATTGACCGATTCCGCATTGACGGGGGCGTCTCGATCCTCGACGGAAACTTCCTCCGCTCACGTCGATGCCTGAGGTCCGACAGAAGTGCCGATGTGGCTGGCAGGAGCCGGCTGCTGGGTCGGGTGACGTGGCCTCCTGAGTTGAGAACACTCCATTACTCAACTCACAAACTGACCCAGGGATGAATCACTTGGCGGATTACAAATATCCCTAAATATCTAGAAATGATTCACTTCGCATGCTTTGAACATCTTTTTGCTCTTTTCATTATATTTCTTCCATCCTAAAGACAGGAGGGTTTCAAGAACAAAACCACTAAATTTTGTTTGATTAGACAACCATAGTATAAGGAAATATACCTGTTTGGTTTGGTATGGTATTAGTCTCGTTAATACCTTGATGAGACTGCAAATTAATTCTCACTTTACAGTCTTCCTTTAGTACACCAAGCTTGAGTCTCGTTGAAACTTTGCAGTAGCTATCCAAGGTACCTGCTGCAAACTCATGTCAGCAAAATTTCATTGGGGTAAGACTAAGAGATTTCTTGAGCAAATACACAATTATGTAATGTATAGAACCTGTCTTTCTTGAGCAAATACACAATTATGTAATGTATAGGAACCTCTCTCTCTCTCCCCCTCGCAAAATTTCATTGGGGTAAGACTAAGAGATTTCTTGAGCAAATACTCAATTATGTAATGTATAGGAACCTCTCTCTCTCTCTCTCTCTCTCTCTCTCTCTCTCTGGGTAAGACTAAGAGATTTCTTGAGCAAATACACAATTATGTAATGTATAGGAACCTCTCTCTCTCTCTCAGCAGGGAGGGCTGCTGAGAACCTCCTCTTCCCTCCACCTCTACCTTACAAAAAGTGCCCTTAACTCACAATTAGGAAAGCAAGTGTCTCCACTACACTCTGATGAGAGCATATGTGACCTATCATGGTCAACCCAACAAAGGTAAAACCGCATTTGCGGTGATGAGCAATGCACTGCCAGCCGCCTCAGGACCAACAGCAGTAGCGAGCATCATGCTGGAGAGCAATCTTGAAACAAATTTCAGCAATGAACAGAAGGATGACACCAAAAGGATCATCAATAGCTTTTCTTCAGCAATGAAGAGGAGGATGCCAGGTTCAGCAGCATCAACTTCATCAATATTGTCCAAGTCAAGGAAATCATCATTGCCAAGAAGACCAAGCCATGGATCCACATCGTTCTGCATGCCTCCCTCATCCGCTTCCACGTCAGCGGCTTCGATTTTTTTTTTTGAAATAAAAAAACTCCAGACTAACCGAAAGCAGCAGCAGATTTCTAAAGGTGGCGGGGAAGCAGACGAACAGCGAAGGACACAGGCACCCACGCTACTGCCACCTCCTCTTCTTCCAACCCTCTCTAACTCCCCCCTCTCCCGCTCTGCTGATCACGCCTCCCCCCTCCCCCGGCCCGGCAGGTCCCCCTCCGAGATCCCCAATGGATCAGACTGCCGGATCCGCTCACCTCCTCCGCCTCCTCCTCCTCCGGCTCCCCCTCCTCCTCTTCTCCCGGTTCCTCGCCCTCCTCCCCTTCCCCCGCCGCCTCCGCGCCCCCAGCCTCATCGCCCTCCGGGATCTCCACCTCTCCACCTCCTTCCTCCGCGCCGGCCTCGTCCCCGTCACCCTCGACCTCGATCCGGCCACCTCCATCCACCTCTGGATCCCCGGCCACCGCCGGCACAGCCGACCCCCGCTCGTCCTCGTCCACGGCTTCGGCGGCAACGCCAAGTGGCAGTGGGAGCGCCAGGTGGGGCCCCTCTCCCGGTCCTTCGACCTGTACGTCCCCGACCTGGTCTTCTTCGGGGGGTCGCGGTCGGGGCGGCCCGACCGCTCCGTGGCGTTCCAGGCGGAGTGCGTGGCGGAGGCAATGCGCCGGCTGGGCGTGCGGCGGTACTCCCTGTGCGGGATCAGCTACGGCGGGTTCGTGGCGTACCGGATGGCGGCGGCGGCGGCGGCGGAGGAGGTGGAGAGGGTGGTGATCATGACCGCGGGCGTCGGCGCGACGGCGGAACAGACGGCGGAGATGGTGGCGCGGGAGGAGAGGGACGTGTGCGACGTGCTGCTGCCGCGGCGGCCGGGCGATCTCATGGCCCTGATGCGGCGGTCCATGCACCGCCCCCCGCGGTGGTTGCCCACCTTCCTCCTCTCCGACTTCATCGAGGTACCCAAAATTAATTACCAGGAATTTAAATAAAAATGACACAACAAAAAAACCCCAGGCAAACCCCGATATCCTACACAACACCTACAAAAACCACACGCAATCCACCAACATCAGCTCACCCCTTTGCCTCCTTATAACCTCCGGTGTGGATCCATCTAATCCTTGACACCTCTGCCTCATCACCTCCCTGGCCCCCATCTCCTCAACCTCCGGTGTGAACAATTCCTCAGTAGCCGTAGGAGCCACCCGGCCTTACTCAACACCGCTACGTATAGTTGCCAACCTCGGGTCCTAGCCACAATCGATGTCGGGCGACGCTCCCTGACCATTCCTGCGCCACTCTTGCTCTACTGCAACACCACCATGTTGCTCATCGTCACCCCCGCACCTGCATTAACTCATAACCTGCAAGCACCGAATCCTACTCACCTATGAGGCTATGAAGGTACAAGACGGCCCTGGCCTCAATCCATCTTCTCCTCCACCTCTCCACCTCCTCACCTCCAGTGCAGAATCTTCCTCCATCTTCTCCTTCACCCATCTACTTCCTCGCCTCCGTGGCCCCCTTCTCCTACCTCACTCCTCCTTAATAGTCGCAGGAGCCGTCGGGCCTAGCTGCAATAGCCGTCGGGATCTTCCTCAGCTTTGCTGTAGTTGCCAACCTCCGCAGGGCCTAGCCACAACTGGAGATAGGTGACAAAGGGTTACGGATTACCTTTGGCATTCTATCTTTGAACTCAGATGATGAAATGACTTGTGTCATCTAGAATTTTATCAAGGATAGGTAACCATGATCCGATCTTTTGGTTCTTCTACAACTCTATTGTGTTTCTATTTTGTATGGATGCCCTCCATTATTTCTCAAAAAAGAATTGCACTTTGGTGCATCATGCAGCTGATTTTCCCATTTCTGGATTTGAACATAAACTACTTTGGCCTGGGGCTTCCTCATTGTGATGCTATTGATGATAAGGTGACTGTCGAGGGTGCAGAAGCCACACTCAAGTAAGGTTCACCTGTTGTTATTATTATTTTTAGACTATTGTGAACTTATATGAATGGAGGTTATAAGATTCCTAAATTTTCATTTAAAGATATGGATCAGCTTAACTGTCATTTCAATTGTTTGTTCTGTTTCTTTATCATATGAGAAGTTTGGGTGTGTGTCAAAAGTTGGCAACTGGACCTCTTTCTTGTATATAAAAGTTGATGCTGATGATGTTTCTGATGTATGCAGGTGCGGTGGACTCCGTATGCGCATATCTCCCCCAACCCACAGATTCTGTCTCTGTGCAGATCTGTGTTCCAGCTACCCACCCCTTCACCCTTTTCACCCCCTTACCACTTTCAAATCCATCTGAAATTTGGACTGAGAGTTCTTTCCATCAAACCACCACTCCAAAAATCTTTCCATGATTTTTAGAGGTCATTTACCCCTATGAAAAATTAGTTCTCAGGTAGGATTCTATTCTGTCCTCTGCAGTGCAGATCCGACCACCCTAGCCATAAAACCCATTTACCCTGTCAAACCACATCATAAAAATACACAAAAATTATTTTCGTGTTCGTCACATTCCCCTCTCTAAACAATAAAAATTCAAGCATCCAAATCCACCGTTTTCCCTCTGGTCAACCCACGTTTTCAGGCAGATCCACTTTCTGCCCTGTCAGCTCTAGACATGTGAGCCAGTGTGTTCTAAATTCAACCACGGCAAGTAAAGAGAGATTAAAATTCCTGCCATAGCATGGGGTTGTAGATCTCTGAGATAGATTTCCAATGGCACTGGTCTCACGTCGTTCTAAGCTCAGATCTGATCGCAGCAGCTGTTCTCACCGGGTCACGCAGTGTTGTGACAGCAGAACAGGCTCGTGGATAGCAAGCCGCAACGACTCCTGGGCCGGCCGCCTCACCTTTCACAAGGTGGACCAACTCGTCTCCCCCTGAGGGATCGTCTCTCCAGGAGTCCCCGTCGCAGAGGTACCACTCTCGGTCCACTCGGCCCACTGACCAGGACATGGACCCCCACACTTGCCGGCGTGCGACACCACCAGAGCTGCCCAAGAAGCCGCCCATCAACCCAAGGGAGATACTCCTAGGTCCCATTGTATCCCTTTACCTCCCTGTGTGGAGTGGGCAATGAATTTCACTTCTGTAATATTTGGCTAATTACTGTACCGAGAGTTCGTGTCTTGGCCGAGGTTGTCTTCCCCACGCCCGGTAGCGTGGAGGTATAGTGTCTGTTTCTCCTCACTCAGCATTTTACTTTACTTGTATATATTTTTATATGCCACTTTGACATTTTTTTGCATGAATTTACAATAATACAAAATATTTCTTCATGAAAAGGTTTTTTAGCTATATACCCTAACATGAGAGTCTTTTTTGCAAAAAGGATCTTCAAACTTGAGAGGAGAACCCAGCCGCAAGGAAAGGGGGACACAACCTTCTTCTTCTCCACTTGGGCCTCTAGGAAACTCTCCAAGTCTTCAAGTGCCGGGAACCTCTTGTTTTTCCAAGCTCTCAAAAAAACCCCTCTTCCTTAGAGCTCTAGGCTCCCTTTTATAAGTGTTGGAAGGAGAGGGGGAGGCATCAAGACTCCGGTGGTGCAACAGCTCCAATGAAAGGCAAAGAGCCAAGGTATGACCCCCTCCCCCCTTGCACATTTCTTCTTCTTTTCTTCTGTCTTCTCTCTGTTTTTTTTTTTTTACAAAACAAGGAGGACTGGAGGGGTCCCCTCCGGTTACGGAGTGACCAGAGGGGTTCCCTCCGGCCTAGCAGGTACTGGAGGGGGTCCCCCTCTGGTGTAAAGTGACTAGAGGCAGTCCCTCCGATCAAGGAAGCATCAGAAAGGGTCCCCCTCCGATTTAATAGCACCGGAGGGGGTCCCTCTGTTGCGCAGAGAACCACCCGAGCCCAACCCGGTGCCATCTAATCGGAGGGGGTCCCCCTCTAGTCTTCGCACCGTCCGGGAGAGAATAGAGAGGGGTGGAGGGGGGCGGGGCCTACTCTTTCGGCCGTTTGGCTATAAAAGGGACCTCTGTACTTGTCAAACCACCATGTTTTTATTGCTAGGACTCGAGTTGCAGCACGTGGAGAACCCCTCCTTCGTCTGCTTTTGGCCATCTTTACTGCAAAGGATTGCGGATACGTGGGAAACAACACCCCGAGGACTTTAAAAATCTTTTTATAGTCGATTCCACGCGTGAGTGAACAACTCCACTCCGCTCATCAACTATTTAATGAATTTTTCGTGCATAGAAGCACGTGTGAATTTGTGAAAAGTTCCATCTAGCGGGTCCCTCAAAGGCATCCATGTGATGACGACAATTCGCTGTCGTTGTATGGCTGTCACATGGTGCGCTTTATTTCTGAAAATTTCAAAGGGCTGTGTCGACACCAACATTGGCAGTGTCAACACCACTCTACAGTTTCAAAGGGCTGTGTCGACACAGTCAATATAGAGGCCCCGATCTTTGATTAAAACTCAGAGGAATCTCATAAATGCACGTAATCTTGGTGAAAAAACTTGAGAAATAAACATAGTAGTCAATCCCACATACTCTTAATCCCTCTTTAATGTATAGAAACTACTTTGAATTCGTTCTAATACATCGTTGACCACTAAGATTTGAGGATGGGTGCCTACCTTCAAAGTGTTAAACTGATAATCTGGTGATGAAATCCACACCTCAGATTCTCTCAAAGCTTTTCCCTTCGTCCTAGGGCACTGTAGGTTCGTCCTCCACACGTCGAATCATCCTCCCACGTAGAGCCAAGGTCTCTCACCTTTTCTCACTCAAGAAGGACAATAAAGGGTGGAGAGTTTGAAGAGAATGGTTGCTAAAGACTTACTTCCCTTGAAACCCACCTCCTTATATGGTTTTCAAGCTTCCCTAGAATTTTTCAATGTCCCACCAGGCTTAAACCCGCTCCCAAGGTCGCTGGTTGGAGAGAATTTAAGGCCATTCACCTCTTTGGGTTTGAACAGGTGCGACCCTTCATTCATCGGTCATAAATGCAGTTGGATGCGCACTTCCGTCGAGATATGGGCTGGGACATCTTCAGATGAAATCAAGAGGACTTCTTGATCTAACCATGGGATGTGATTTAATCCAATTTCATCAACCCTAGCATGAGTTATGATTTTCGTAATATTAACATTTATTCTCCCCCATTCCAGTCACGACTCTTTCGGTAGCCCGAGATAATTCGGATATAACTCTAGTATCCAGGTAGAATTTGGCCTCGACCTCAACATAGAAGATATAGCTAACATCCCATTCGAGATTATAGCCTTAGTTTTGGGTCATTTAATTAACTTCAAAGGAAGTTATGGATTTCTAATTATTTACGTTTATTCTCCCATGTTCTAGTTGTGACCTTTCAGTAACCTGAGGTAATTCAGATATAAATCTAGTATCCAAGCAGAATTTGGCCTCAACCTCAACATAGAAGATGTAGCTAAGATCGAAGGGCAGTCTCTTATAATTGAAGATTCCCAAAGGCGATTTGAAGGCTATGTGGATCCAGTCGTGCTCGGCTATCTAGATCTGGTTATAACTAGATGAACCGTCCATAAAGGACAAGGCCTCATGGCCAGTGGTTGCATCAATCATTACTTCGGTGATTGGCACCGGGAAGTCATCCTTCGGACAAGCCTTGTTCATGTCGCGAAAATCCACGCAGATCCTGATGTCCATTCTTATTCTTCACCGGTACGATGTTGGCTAGCTAGGTGCTGTATTGATTCTATACTACAAAGTTGACGTCTATGAGCTTGTCGACTTCTTTGCAGACCTATTTTATCAATTCTAGCTGCATACACTGGGGAGGCTGCTTTATCGGCTCTATCTTGGGATCAATCGCCAACATATGGTGGGTCACTTCAGGGCTGAGACCAGGCATCTCTTTGTAGTTCCAAGCAAAGCAATCACGGAACTCCCGTAGGAACTTCACATACTCCTCTCTCTCCTGGGGAGGTATGAGGGCACTCAGAAAGGTCGGCCTGGGGTCGCTCTCCATGCCAAGATTGATTTTGATTAGCTCATCAACAGTAGCCTGACTGCCATCTTCAATTTTCGGCAGGGTCGGTAGCAAATCGACAAAGTCTTGGTCTTCGCCCTCCTCAGCCTCGAGGATGCCATAGGCCTCTTCTTATTTGTCGTGGCCCAACGCCGAGGCGACGTTCAGCTCGCATCCCTGCTGGATTGCAGTCAACGGGCTTGTGGGGTTCCCTGGCGTAGAATGGCACAGGGCTACCCCGAAGGCTTCCAGGTAATCATCATAGATGGCTTCGACCAGGGCCGAGGTCACTACATCTTCAAGAGCTTGGTGCTGGATGGATATTGTGTAGACTTCTCTTCCGGGGCCGCCTACCACATGAGGACGCGGCGGGGCCACCACATAATCTCCCATTCGTAGCTCATCTCTATCGATCAGGTCTTGAGCAATATATTTGAAGACATAATAATCTTCAATGGCGTGACCGAGTATCTGGTGATAAGGGCAGAATAGTGGGTCACCGCTTCTCCGAACATCTTGAGGCCTCTTCGTGCAGGTCCGATCGCTTCCCTCGCGTGGGACGTACCCGAGCTTGCTTAGAGTCCCAGTCGGTCTCGAGTCCCGCGAATCCGTCCCGCATCAATTCGACCCTTAGGGGACGGAGAGGAGAGTTTGTTCATGCAATGACCTAGATGGAGGGTCTCGGTCAAGAGTGGGCTGCTCGTCACCCGAAGGGACGGTGAGAAGCGTTTGTTCTTTAAATGATCTGGATGAGAGGTCCAGCTCAAAAGGGTGTATTCATCACCTGAAGGGACGAAAAAAAGAGTTTGTTTATTCAAATGATCTGGACGAGAGGTCTAAATCAAAAGGGCATATTCATCACCCGAAGGGACGGAGAGAAGAGTTTGTTCATTCAAATGATCTGGACGAGAGGTCCAAATCGAAAGGGTATTCGTCACCCGAAGGGACAGATGGGGTGCTCATTCGCCAATGCCGATGGAGTGTCGGGGCTGACGTGGTCTATTTGTCCCTCAAGGTGTTCATCGACGCCGGGTCGGTGCCTACACAGGGAAGGGGTTTTATTCCTCAGTCAAAGTGAAAGGCTCGGATAAGGTGTTCATTCATCAGTGCCAATAGGGTGGCGGAGCCGACGGGGTCTATTCGTCTCTTGAGATGTTCTTCAGCACTGGGTCGGTGCCTACGCGAGGAAGGGGTTTTATTCCTCAGTCCAAGCAAAAGGCTCGGATAAGGTGTTCATTCGTTGGTGCCAACGGGGTGGAGGAGCCGACGTGGTCTATTCATCTCTTGAGATGTTCTTAGGCACTGGGTCGGTGCCTACGTGAGGAGAGTGTTTATTCCTCACTCCAAACGAAAGGTTCAGATAAGGTGTTCATTCGTCGGTGCCAATGGGGTGGCGGAGCCGACGTGGTTTCTTTGTCTCTTGGTGTTTTCGTTAGCACGTGATAAGTATTTAAAACGAGGAACTGTCTCCTATTTCCCTCTTTTTCCTTCTTTTCCTCTTTTCTTTTTTTTCTTTTTTTTCTCTTTTTTTCTTCTTCTTTCTTTTTTTCTTTTTTTATTTTTTTCTCTTCTCTTTTTTTCTTCTTCTTTTTTTTCTCTTATTCACTTTTTTTCGGGTCGGCCGGCCCCGTCAGACCCCGCGGGGTGGCCGCAGCCCCCCCTCCGGGCCGGTCGTGCCCCAAAGGAGTCGTTTGGCCCTCGAGCATCCTTTTTGACTCTTTCGTCGCCATTTTCCTCCATTCTGTCGCCCTAGGTTGAGAAGAAATATATATTGCTACTCGATGTCCTCCTTTCGCCGCGTGGTAGCAATATGATGGCGGAGACTCGCGTGGGAGCGGAGGATTGTTCTGTTTGTTGTTGTGGTTATGCGTCGCCGCGTGGGGATAAATCTTTGCGAACGTCCGTGCCGTGTGATACACTTGCTCGGCCACTTAGACAGGTATACGCGTGTATCTTTCTCATTAATTTCCTTGCTGCGACGCCTGTCGTGGTGGTGAGTTGTCGGGCCAATGGACCCTAAATCATGGAGACACTCCGCAATTCGACAATGTTGACGCTACGCCGTATTTCCGTCGGTTACTTCATGCTAAAATTCTCGAAATATTTC
Source organism: Amorphophallus titanum (assembly GCA_024336825.1). Classification (NCBI taxonomy): domain Eukaryota; kingdom Viridiplantae; phylum Streptophyta; class Magnoliopsida; order Alismatales; family Araceae; genus Amorphophallus; species Amorphophallus titanum. The sequence goes on from JANBPO010007653.1 coordinate 5,955,163, forward strand.
GAGAAAATTTTGGGTGCAACAAATGCCCCCCACGGGATGTCCGTCGCGGCCGGAGGCTGGGGCGGATGGCCCGTGCCGTTTAAAGGGGATATTATCATACGTCCTTTATATAGACGTTTTACTTTTTTCGGAACTGCATTTAATGATTGTATTGTTGTCCCAAGATATTTTGGCCCGATGCTCCTCTTTTATTTTCTTTTTCTCCGTGTTTCTAGGCATGGCTCGCAGCAGCGGAGATGGGAGTCGACCGAGGAGGTCGAGGGCCGGGGGCGCTGATGAGTGCCAAGTCGAGCGCACCGACCGGCGCATGCCGCCTTTCCCTCCCTGCGTCATCGATGATAATAATTTCAGCCGACTAGACATTGGCTACTTATGGGTCGCTGAGGGCCCAACTGAGAGTGCAGGGGAGGCTGAAGGCCTCGCAGACGTGTCTCAGATCACGAGACTGGACGGCCTCTACACATACGATCGCTCGGGGGGTTACCCACGCCACTACCTCTTGGACCGTCACCTCTACCGTTTTCTTCAGAGCTTTGCACCAATCGGCATGGAGGCCGACGATCCCTCATTGCCCGAGGAGAGGCGCCGCCTTGAGAGGGCCATATTAGCAGGGAGAGATAGCATGCAGGGGCTGTGTTCTTTGACTTATCCGAGTTACCCGGAGGGCTTCACCCGGTAGAGATAGTACCCGGATCAGTAGAGTCTGGGCTCTTTTCAGCGGCACGAGAGCCTTACTATTCGGGCTGCGTCACTGTCTCCCGCAGTTTGGCACATGCATGGGCAGCACAAGACCATGGATCAGGTTGTAGATGGTCTCTTCTTGACACCTACCGGGGCGAGCTTTGCACAGGAGGAGTACGCCCATGACTGCATGATTGAGAGGGTCTTGGCATTGAAGACTCCCAGTTGGTATGGGAAGTGGTCTATTATCCCATCTCATACCTATCACCGGGGCGCGACAGAGTGGCTTTGGGGCGTTCTGACTGTCTACCGGTCAGTGTTGGACAGGGTAGGGATCCGTCATGCAGTGACAGCCACCTTATATTCCTACCCCTGTCACACAGGCCTGCTACAGGCTTTGATGGAGAGATTCAACTGCCGATGGAACACTTTTGTCACGGCTAGAGGAGAGACTTCCCCGGACCTCTGGGCTTTCCACTGGATTTCGGGTCTTTCGATCTGCGGGAGGCCATACGAGGAGCTGTCACTGGACGACCTGCACCTTAGCTCCACCGACGGTACCGGGCGGTATACCTTGCCGTACTGTTTCAGATTCTTGATGAAGACTTGGAGGGATTTAGCCCGAGTGGGCACAGACCGGATCCCTCGCACACCGAGGGTGACTTAAATGCATGGGTGAGTCATTTTTACAGTGGCCCTTTCTGCTTTCACGAGGAGTTTGCTCTGTCCGGCACCACCTGGGAGGAATGCAGGGAGGTCAGAGCAGACATTCCCCCTCACCCACGCCACTTGCCTGCACCGACACAGGGGTGGAACTCGAGGAAGCTACCTCCTATTACATATTTAGCAGCTTACTTGGCCTACTGGTTGGCCAATTTTGTGGTTCCCCATGGAGAGGATGGGCTCCTGCGACCGGAGGTGATATACCCAGCCTGTTTACTCGCTTGTGGATAGAGGCTTGCCATTGCACTAGCAGCCCTGGCGAATATTTTCCATTTGCTCGGGGCTTTGTCTTCCCATTCGTCACCACGGGAGAAGAGCAATATGCTGCCCACTCATTACTTGAGTGCCTGGGTAGGGCTGTTATTTCCAGAGCTATCCCGGAGGGCTTCAGTTGATAACCCGGCGGCACTGCTGATTTTTTGGTTCATAGGGCAGCCATCATAGGACTCAGTGGTTCAGTTTGTAGGGGACCGGCGGGCCTTGTCCTTTGTTCCAGTGCGGAGAGGAGAGGGCATAGCCCCTGACTACTTCTCCTACCTTCACCGCCCTTATGTTGGACAAGAGGGAGACGCCGTTGTTAGCAGAGTTTCCACACATGCTTTACTCTCCCCTCAGCGTTTGGCAGAGTGGGTTGTCAGCATCCGCCCCAGTATTCTTGTGTATCGGTGCTCCAGTACAGCTATACTTGAACCCTATTACCCGCACCAGTTCGCTAGGAACTTCGGGTATGATCAGGGCATTTCTTCTGGTGCAGAGTTTCCTTTGGCCCTCCGACTGTACAGGCACAGGGATGTGCATTTAGTAGCAGCAACTTGGCAGGACTTCCTCTGCCGCGAGGTGACACAGGGGTACCTCGTCCCAGAGCAGGAGCGCAAAGGCCATTTTGATATCCACGACGCTCGCTGGTGGTTCAAAGCCAGCAATTTCTTTCCAGAGTATCGCGACGCCATCCGAGTAGCTAAGGAGCAGCGCTTGAGGAGGGAGGATCTACCTTCTTTGCTTGTGGACCCAGCCTTCATCATGTCTCATCTTTCAGGAGCCGCCCGGGTTGTGAGCAACATCGAGGAGCAGTGGCGAGAGAAAGGCTGGACGGTTCCGGTAGACAAGAGTCAATATAATGGGGCTTTGAAGCCCCTGAAAAGTAAGCCAGTAGCAGCCTCTAGAGTTTCTTCTTCCTCCACCTCAGGAGCAACCCTAGGCCCTTCAAAGGCCTACTCTTGGTGGGAGGACTTGCAGGTGTCTTGTGGGGTGAGGAGGAAGTCCCAGCTGATGGGAATCGAGCCCATGAGTTCACATTTTATTTTTGTATTTATGTACTTTTACTTTTATTTATGTCCTTACATAAATAGGAGTGCAATTATAGGGCTTTCCTTGCATTCTATCCGAGTGATTCATCAATTTGCGTAGGTGAGTTGTGAGAGCTTGGTTGTTTTCATCATATCTAAATACTCTTGTTCAGCTATCTCGACATCTCTTGTCATCTCTACGATTAACGATTAAAAATGGGGTGCAATCAATTCACCCCCCCTCTCGATTGCTTTCCTAACCAGGCCAACAGGGCTAGCCAAGGGGTCGAAGTCAAGCCAACCGAAAGCCAAACCAACATGAATGAAACACACTGGCAAATGGCCGTCTTCATCGGACCGTCTTTAGGATTTACCGGTCAAGACCAAGCTGTTAATTCCAACCGCCTTGAAATCTTCTCAAAAAAGCCATCCTTGTGGCGGTCATTTGCTTGACCATTACTTCAAAAGATGGTCAGCCACAAGGACGCTACTAGGAACCGACTTAAACACATAATGGTCTCCCTGGGACCGTTTCTACGGAATGGCCGTTCTACTGTGGCTGCCAAACCAATTTGCGGTCGGGAGCTACACCGCTAGCCTAAACCGACTTAAAAATCATTGAAACCATATAACGGTCTACCATGGACCGTAAAACCAGATTAGCGGTCAGCCCTAAGGCTACCACTACTAATTAACTATCGGTCGCGAGACCGCAACCACAAACTAACAATGTAACTCCAAATAACGGTCTCCCATGGCCAGCCTTTTCAAATGGCGGTCTCTTGTAGGACTGCTAAACTGTTCCAGTGGGAAAACCATAGGACTACCCAAAACTCAGTCTTTCCAGTCCCCAATCGCGTCTAAACGATGGGGAAACATCCCTAAACTAGATATCAACCTCCACAAGCCAGAAGAGATCAAACCATCCACGAAACAACAAGAAATAGGCGATTTTCACAAATCCACCCAAAATGACTAACATGGGTAACCGGCCTCCTACCCACCCCAAGTCACGACCAAATGTAGTTTAACTGGCAGGAATGAAATCCCAACATGCCGGGGGTTCGAATGATACCATTTACACTAAAAATCATCACCTGGAATGGTGAACTCGGCTCACACCCCAAAAGCATGATTCCACCCTTGAAGCAGAAAAAACCGCTCAAACTCTGTTCGAGAGGAGTTTTGGCGTTGTTCCCCTCCCATGCTCCTCGAAAGGGTCATGGAGGGAGGTATTTTCATGGCTCAGCTGGGGGCTGAGATCACTGACTTCGTGGTGCGGCTGGTGAACGAGGGAAGGGCTCAGTCCCAGGTTTGCGTTGAGTCCGACCGTAGGATCGGTCGGTTGACGTCCGAGCTCGGGGTGTTTCGGCAGGCGCTGGCTTCACTTCGGGCACGTGATCAGGCAAGCTAGGAGGATGCTCGGTCACAGGCCGAGCAATTGTCCCAAGCCCGGTACATTGTGACCGGGCAATTATCCCAAGCTTGGTACACGGCTGAGCTCAAGAGTAAGCTCTTGGAAGAAGAGCGTCGGGCTCACGTGGAGCGCTCAGGATAGTGGGCGGCCGAGTGAGAGGAGCTTGAGGGCCGGGTCCGAGTGGTCGAGCGGGCCAAGGGGGAGGCCGAGGTGGCGCGGGCCGAAGCCGAGGCAAAGCTGACTGAGGCCCAGGCAGGGTTGGCCGAGGTCGAAGCGAGGCTGGCTAAGGCCGACGCAAGGGTGGCCGAGCTCGAGGAGAAGGCAGCAGGAGCCGGGGCGAAGGCGATTGAGCGATATCAGAGCTCGGAGGAGTACCAGGAAGCTCTGAAGTAGGCCGCCTTCGCATGTTTTGAGCCGGGCTACCAGCGAGGGCTGCGGAAGGGTTTTACCCAAGGCTTCAGGCAGGCAGCCAGACTGGCCAAGGAACAGGTCCTCGCCGAGCTCTTCTTCGCCCCCAGGCAACGCTACGGCTCTGATAAGGAAGGCTCGGACTCTCCTTCGTCAACGTCGAGCAATGAAGGGTGGAGCGAGGGTGCCTTTGCCTCGGCGGAGGAGAGATCGCCAACTCTGGCTGCCTCAGGAGGGCACTTGGACGGGGCAGTTCCCATACAAATGGTGTCAGTGCTTGAGCCGGCCGTCATCGAGGGGACTGGGGGCAAATCTCTGAGCGCCGAGGGTCCTTCGCCTGCTGAGCTTCAAGAGGGGTCGCGGACTTCCCAGAGTTCCACCATTTGCATATACTAGGAAAATTTGTACTTGCCTTGTTAGTTTATTTCCATAGCTTCACGCACCCTGCTTTGGGATCCATTACCTCGGTGTGCACCATAGGTCATATCACCTCCGAGGTTCTTTTGCTATTTCCCATACCCGATGAGCTTGACTTTGTCCCCTCTTATGGTATTACTATCCTGAGAGAGGAACCTTGACTTCCTCATGAGCCCCTTGCCCCATCTATCATAATCCCAAAAGGTGACCCTCCGTTTCTTGCTGAACGTCAAACATGGGCAAGTATAGTGAAGGGGCCTGTCCGGAGGAGTCATCACTTCTTTGACCCTTTCAATCCCCTCTCTAGTGAGCCTCTCGATCCATATTCTCCCCTTCACTTTTTCGAGAAGGTCCATTATCACACCCCATCCACCCATACCAGTCAACATCCCACCTTACATGCATCCACACTTAAGAGCTGGGAAAGGAAGAAACCCTCCCCTTGGATAGAGTTACATGCATCATCATGCCCAGCATCATATATGGGAGATGAAGTGAGTGAATTTGGATGCCCTGGACCCCCAAAGTCCATCGACCTTAATATAGAACCGGTGTATGATCGGTACAAATTTGGATGTCTAGGTCCCCCCTATGTTCTCTAGGTGGGTAAGCATCATGCACATGCTAGGTCCATGTTTGGATGTCCAGGACCACCCCTTCACTCACTCAGATATGAGTCTACACAGCTTATTAGAAGTCTGCATCATCACCATCTAGAGTCTAGCAACGCACGATATAAAGAGTTGGCTGACGCTCATAGACACCACAGCGAATTGCAAGAGGGAGATTATGTCATGATCAGGGTTAGACCTGAACAGTTTTCCTCTGGGACCGTAAAGAAACTACAAGCTCATGGTGCTAGCCTCTTTTGAGTGTTGAGACGAGTTAGATCTAATGCATATGTTGTAGACTTGTCAAAGGACTATAGTATCAGTTCCACATTCAATGTCTCAGATTTAGTCGCATATAGGGACCCAACAGTGATTCTTGGTGAGTTGTTTAGGCCATCTCCACCCCTTGTGAGCAACCCCTCCCTTGAGAGCCCACTTCCAGCCCCGTCACCTCAGCAGCGTGAGCACATAGAGTGTATACTGGATGATTTTAAAATTTTTTAAAATTTTAAATTATTTCCTATAAATATAACCCCTTCACCGCCCTCACCCTCATTTCTCATTTCTCTCCCTCTCTCCTCTCGGTTCTCTCTTTCTCTCCCTCTCTTCTCTGGGCAGCCGACAGAGCTAGAGGCAGGCGAGGCGGCAAGGCTCATGGGGGGAGGAGCGGTGAGGATGGAGCCATGAACGGGGCGGTGGCGTGGCGTTTCCCATTCACGGATTTTGGGACCTCAGTGGCGGTTCATGAGGCGTTTTGCGAGGAAGCGGTGTCCTCGGCGAGGGAAAAATTCGGTGGAGGTAGGGGGATGGTTCCCTAGCCCATGTGGTTTATTTTCCCCGTGTTTTGTAGGCTGAGGTGAGCCGAGGGTGGTTTATTTCACGCCTAGGTAAATTTCGCATGATTTTGGGATGATCGCAGGATCCATCGTTTTGATTGCATTTTTGGGGTTTAAATGGTGCCTTTTGGTGGTCTAGACGCTGGGGAATGGATTCCCCTTGTTTTCCCCATCACCTGGGGTGATTGGGGCATGGTTTGGGGCCCCTCGGATGGGATTTCGCAAGTCCATCATCGGAATCGATCGACCGATTTGGCGAATCGATCGACCAAATGGCTATTCGCCACGGGAAAGGTGGCCAAGGCTGCAGTCGGTCGACCGACCGCGTCCCGACTGTCGCAGTCGGTCGACTGATCACGATCAGCCAGTCGACCGACCACGATCAGCTGGTCGACCGTGCAACATTGGCCAGTCGACCAACCCATTTTGGTCGACCGAAATGGAGCCCTTTGGCCCATTTTTGCTCCCAGTCGACCAGGTTGAGACTCAATGGTCGACCTTTAGCCCCATGGATGTCTCGGACACCTCATGGGGACCGTGACCTTATTTTTGGGTTTTTGGAGGTGTCATGTACCTTGATTAATGTGCCCGTATGGTTTTGAGGGTCCGGGTGACCCCATGTGTTCCGGGCTTTCCTTATTATGCTTGATCTAGTCACCATGTGCCTGTGTGAGTACGAAGGGTTGTTCTCGTATGACGTTAGCTTCTTCGAAAAGTGATTTTTGTGTGGGCCATGCGGTCCATCGATAGGCCGCTCAGGTCATGTAGGCCCGAAAGCCATATAGGTCCTACACGGTCTATCGAACGGCCGCTGAAGTCACTACGCGGTGTAGATATGAGCAACCTACCCAACTTCCATGGTCTATCATTGGGACGTCTAAGTAAAGGAGGGTTCCAAACGAAATAAACACTGTAAAACGGTTAAACCCTGACCACTGCCTGAGACCACACGGTCTATCAAGGGGCCGTTCAATGTTGAGTGATTCGTGTTAGGGCCGCGCACAAGCCGCCGTGCCCGATTCTCAATGATCTCGACCGACTCAACTTGCAATACAAAATTCATGTAGTACAATGAATATAATTTGGGCAAAAGTATACTACTAGAAAGAGAATGAAAATTTGCATGATATACATGGGTTAATTAGAACCTTTAAGCCTGCTATCCCAACATTAATCGGGGACAACATGATAAACCATAATTTTAACATGCCCTGATTAAAACGACTTATACTCTCATGATACAAGATGAAATTTAGGGCTTTTGGTGTCATTCGAAAGAGTGCTTGTAGACGAATCTAGCAGTATACAATGTTTAGGGTTTGGTCTACTAGAACCTACCTTAGACAAAAGAAGAAGAGGGATGACGCCGCCGACCGATCGCGCGAAGAACACCCACGTACGCTCCCAAATTCTCCCACGATCGAGTTCCTCGTCAGTCGCCGCAGCATCCAAGGGTTTCTAGGTCAGGTTAGGGTCATTTTTATAGAACCAATAGGTCTCTAGAGGCATCTATTAGGGAGGATAGAGTCCTTGCACACATGGCGCGCGTGATTCCCGTTAGACTCGATCACACCGTCACCTTTCTCAAAAATTCATCTCCTAGAGTTAGGGCTTCGGTAAGGAAAGAGAGGGGAAATAATCTACTAATCAAGGCCATTCATTTGGGTCCGGTTTGGGCTTAAATGATCCAGAATTTGGTCCTAATTTAGCGATTTAAGATCCCATAGGGCTAAATGTGTATTTCATCCTAATTCACTTAATTTGGACAGCTTAAGATTTTATTTTGGGCTTCCTATAGAAGACATTTTGCCTAAATTTTTAGTATCTGCCCTCTTCCGATCATTCCGAGAGTAAAATAAGTGACAAAGAAGAGGCACCACAATGTCTCAAATGATAACCACGTGCCCACAACCAGAGAAAAAATGGACAGACAAATAGTACATATATATAGTTAGCGGCATGTTTAGTTATAGTTATTGTCAGTGGATAATGATTAGATTATAGTGTACCTAGAGTACAACGTATTATGTACTCAGGTATAAAAGAATCTTTTCTTTCTGTCAATGGTTAATCTGATTATTTTTCTCTCCCTAAACAACATGGTATCAAGGCGGGGCTAGGTCATAGGAGGAAGAACAGGGCCGCTGTGCCCCGTCGACGCCCGCCGCAAATAGGGCCGTTGCGCCCCACCGTGCCCTGTCGCGACAACCGCTATGGCTATGCCGTTCGGTGGCCACCGCAGAGCTACTACGTCCCGCCGCCATCACTGCAGCCACCCACAACCCTACCCTGGGTCCTTGATAGCCCAATGCTACAGTGCGGCTCTCTTTCTTGCCACCATCAGAGTCAACTTCGATGCTTCATCTTCGTCTAACCAACACATGTTAGAGAGACTTCTCATCCTCAATTATGCTCAACACATAAGAACATTCATCTAGTTTCTTTGCTCTTATATGCTGACCTATCTAGTCTCGACATTGACAACTAGTTTCTCTTCTTGTCCTATCGTTTGTGTTGTGTTCATCATGGGAGACTCTTCTTTGGCTAAGTCATCGTCTACCTCTAGCCATATGTTTGCCACATCGGTCAGGTTGAATGGTGCAAACTATCATCAATGGTCGATGGTGTTTAGATTTCTCCTAATGTCTATGAAAATACATCATGTTGAGAAAGATCCTCCAGCCAAGATAGATTTGAAAGTTTTTGAAGTCTGGCAAGCGAATGATGGGACAGTCATTTCGATGATTGGCAATAGTTGTGAGCCATATATTTTCAATAATGTGCTCTTTCTAAAGACAATGAAGGAGATGTGGGATTCCTTGAAGCACACATGCTTTGCTGAGATGAATATTTCTCATATCTATAATCTTTATTCTCAATTGTTTGCAATCAAGCAGGATGGTCGACATAGGAGAGAGTTGGGTCTATGTAGACCCCCAACTTGATTGCATTTGCATGGTTCTACTCATCTAAGTCCAAGGGGTCACTAGTTATTGTTGTCAGGGGGAGCTCATTTGCATGTCTAATTGTGTGCATTGTTCATATATTGTAGATTGCTTTTTGCATATGCATGACCCTATGATATATGAAATGGTTGTACGTGAAAGGATAGGCACACCCTATCTGAAAGCGCCCATTATGCGTGAGGAGATCCTCCACCATGTACCAAGGGTTCTCACACATTGCATTGTAGTGTCCATGGGTTCATTCTGAGACAGGTTCATCATTTAGTTTGCTGCATTATTTGCTACATCTAAAGTTTTTTTTTTTTGGTGTTTGGCTCAAGTGTGTCGACGCGCCGATCTACAAGCGTCGACCTCTCTGTTCACTCTTATCACCATTCACCCTCCTGTGGAACTAATCTGCGCCGACCTTCCGACGAGCTAAGGTCGACCCCTCATTCTTCCGTGTCCAACTAAGCTGTCTCATTCTCCTCATGCCTTGGCCGTTTGTTCCTTCAATCGTGCATGTTTATCCTTCAAATCCTTGCATAAGGTAAGGGGGAGGGTGTGTGCTATTCACTGGTTCAACCGCCCACTCCCGGTTACAGAAGTTCAAGAGAGATTCTCTTCTAAGATTGCCATTTTGACTGATCACTCTATGTTATCTCTGGCATTGTTCCTCATGGATGCTTGAATCAATTGAGGCTTTAAAATTCAACAAAGTTCCTGAAATCTGAAAACAAGTAGCTTGAAGGAGGGACTTCTCAGGTCTACTCTTGGTAATGCATGTTGTGTACTATGTTCTACTGTTCTTCAGTCTACTTATGCATATTCAGTACTAGTATTGGTTGATGAACTTCCATTGAGTATTGTGTTCAAACAATCATTCTTGTTGAAACTTCTCCAAAGCACTCATTGCAGAGCAATGGTTAGGGCATACTGAGTAACCGGATGCACCTCACCTGAGATGTGAGGTGGTTCGCGTCAAAAGGTAATGTCTTGACTAACTCTGATCTGATTTAAAAATAAAAAATAAAAAAATGGCAAGAAGGGAAGGTGGTTTGATTGCGATCTGCAATCTACGTCCACCCCTTACTCCACAGGAGGCTTCCTTGCACTAAGAAATCAGAAACCACAGACTCAATCTGCAAACATACGCTGCCTAATAGCTTGACACAAGGGAAACAAATCCCTCAACTCAGATCGAGGAACCCACAAGAACTGAACCCTAATCTTGCTCCAGCAAGATCAATATCGGAGGACCAACCTCCCTTCCTTTGCAACCCACAAAAGGGAACACAGTAGGATGCACCCAGCAACCTACAAACCAGAGGATCAATCCTCTCTTCCTCCAAACACGATGGAGGTAAAGCTAGAGAACTTCTCCCTTCCTCTAAGTGCCCTTAGAGGGTAACAAGACGGTGCAAGATAAACTCAAAGAAGAAAATAAACAAAGGCAAAAATAGATGATCAGAAACGATGATAATGTAGCTCCTGTAGAAGTAGAAGTTCAGACTCAAAAATAAACTGATAGATCAAACAAGCTCTCTTCCTTTCTGGACTTCTCTCTCTTTCTCTAATGGAAATTTTTGGCTCTGGCGGACGAGGCAAATCTTCTTTCTCTATCACTTCTACGATCAGCTAAGTTCTTCTCACTTGTCCTCATCCTTTCACCTGTGCAGCCTGTGTCTATTTATATGGGAGCTCATGAAAGAGTGGGAGTGTGGAGACCACACTTCTCGCCCAAGGGATTGTCCAGGTCTGCTTTACGTTAGTCACGTGTCAGAAGCTTCACATCTCAGATCACATGCCTCCTTTAAAGATCACAAACATCTCTCCTCGATCTTTCAACCCTTTTAAGACAAGTCCCTACAAAACATTGAACACTTAGTTTGCATTGAAGCATTCAGTTAATATCTAGTATGCACGAACTTCGCTTGCAGGTTTAAAAAATATGCATGGACTTACATTGCACGGACTTTGTTTCGTTCCAAAGGAAAACGATGCATGGACTATGGAATTACAATGGGCAAAATGTGCAAGGATAAAATCATGCATAGACTTCATATCCCATGGAACAAAGAATGTGCACGGACTGCATTTGAGGAAATGTGCACGGACTCAGTTTGCCAGTGCTAGTTGTCACTTGGAGAGCTTGGGAGGTGTCGCGAAGTAACGCTTCAATTCTTCGAATGTCTGCTTACGTTCCTGATCCCACTCGATCAGCCCTTTCTTCTCAGACACTTTGTTGGCTTACTTGCTGAGGCCAAAAAAGGGAAGGCATCTCTCAGCTACTCGGGACATGAACCGGGTTAAGGTAGTGACGCGACCGGTGAGGCACTATACGTCCCTTACCCGTGTTGTTCGCTTCATCTCCAGTACGGCTCAGATTTGATCAGGGTTTGCCTCTATTCCTCTATGGGTGACAAGGAATCTGAGGAACTTCCCTGACTTAATACCGAAAGCACACTTACTTAGCTTGAGCTTCATGTTGTATTTTCTGAGCGTCGCGAACGTCTCTGCCAAGTCTTCTAAGTACTCGACTGCCCAGAGGCTCTTGACGAGCATGTCGTCGATGTAACCTCCATGTTGTGATCAATCTGCGCATCGAATAGTGGTTGACCGGGTGTTGATAGGTTGCTCCCACATTCTTCAGTCCGAACGGCATGCGGGTGTAGCAGTACATGCCATGGTCAGTGACGAACGCTGTCTTGTCGTGGTCAAACTCGTACATGCTAATCTGATGACACCCAGAGTAGGCATCTTGGAAGCTTAGCCTTTCATGCCCGGCCGTAGCATCGAGTAGCTGGTTGATCCATGGCATGGGGAAGCTATCTTTTGGCGTAGCTTTATTGAGGTCGGTGTAGTCTACGCACATTCGTCACTTCCCATTGTTGTTAGGAACGAGGACTACATTTGCCACCCAGTCAGGGTACTGGGTGGGTCTAAGTAGCCGTGAGTGCAACTTCTCACTCACTTGTTCCCTGATGACGGCCTATCAGTCAGGGTTACAGTGCCTTCGGCATTGCTAGACTGGGCGGCAGCTCGGATCTAACATGAGTTGGTGTGTGATAATTTTCGGTGGGATTCCACGGAGTTCATCCTCAGACCAAGCAAACACATCTTGGTTGGCTATAAGGAAGTTTGTGTAAGCTTCCTTTTCTTGTTCAGACAGGGTAGCCCCGATCCTTAGTGTTCTGCTTGGATCTTCCCCCACCTGGATAAGGTATTGGTCTTCTGCAGGGGTGCTCGCACTTGGACTTGGATCTTCCATTCTTACCTTCTTCTCGGGTGGCATTTCCTCAGACTATCGGTCACTCGTCCAAATAATGTAACACCTTCTTGACTCCCTTTGATCTCCCTAGACCTCCCCCACTCCGCGAGGCGTGGGGAACTTGAGATTTTGGTGATATGAGGAGGGGACGCCTCTAGGGGTGCCGAGGATTCCTCACCCTATGATGGCATTGTATCTGGTTATAGCGCAGACGATCGTGAAATCTACTAAGAATGTTACGTCCCTAGGCATGGTCCCGAATGTAATCGGCAGTGATATCCATCCCTCCGGATAGTTAGTCGTGCCGGAGAAACCATACAAGGGTGTGTGCAGTTGCATGATCTGTGACAAATCCACACCCATAAGCACTAAATAGTCTTACGAAATAACATCAGGACCACTTTCATTATCGACCAGAATGCGTCGCAAGGTACATTGATTAAGGGTGGCCGAGACCACCAAAGCATCAAAGTGGGGAGTGGTTACACCATTCAAGTCCTCATCTGAAAAGACGATGGGGTCCTTCAGGTGTTCCCAGGCGGTAGCTTCTCGTTGATTGCTGTTGCCCTGCTCCACGGCGTTGATAGCCGATGCATACCACTAACACTTGCTGGCATTGTCTCCACTAGAAGTTGACCCTCTAGAGATCATAATGATCACTTTTCCATTGGGTCAGTTGTCGATGGGCGGAGGGGTCTGCTGTCACTTCTTCGTAGCGTTGGCAATGAACTTATCGAGGAGTCCTCGCTGGAAGAGGTCCTCGATGGCGTCCTTTAAGTTGATGCAGTCTGTCGTATCGTGGCCGTGGTCGTGATAGAAGCAGCAACACTTCCTCTAGCTCCTCGTTCTCGGATCTGACTTCATCCAAATAGGCCACTTGAGGAATGGCTCCTCATCGATCTCCATCAAGATTTGGTCAGGGGGAGCCGTTAGGGGCGTGTAGTAGTGATACTGGCCCATTTCTTTTTCTGGGCGGTCACAGCGATTTTGGTCTCGTCGCTCCCCCTTGTTCCACCCCTCACATGGTGAGTCAGTGGATCTCTTTCGGTCGAAAAGACCGATTCCGGCCGTAGGGCCCAGGGCTGCAATGTTCTCTTTGCACCGCACATACTTCTGCGCTAGGGTGAGGAGGTCGGTGAGGGTTGCCGGGGCTTTGACTCAGAGTGCACGTCGAAGGATGTGGTATCGCATCCCGTGGGTGAGTGCGGTGGCGGCGACTCTGATGTCAAGGTGTGGGATCCAGAGTGCCACTGCTTGGAAACAAGAGACGTAATCCCAAAGCATCTCCTCGCGTCCCCGCCTGAGGGCAAGCAGGCTCACCCTAGACTTGGCTACCTTTCGGCAGCCAATGAAGTTCTCCTTAAACAACTTTCTGAGCTGCTGGAAGGAGGAGATAGTCTCAGCTCGAACCAAGCCCGGGTATTCAATCGGAGGGTCGTGACAAACACTAGGCATTTCATAGCGTCTGAGGCCTGGTGGAAAATCAGGTGGGACTCGAAACTGTGCATGTGGTAGGCCGGGCCAGTAGTGCCATTGTACGGGGCGAAAGATGGCAATTGGAGCTTCGACGGAATAGGGGCTTTCATGATCTCCTTGGAGAAAGGTGCATGGAAGTCCTGATCGTCGTCGATGAGGCCTCAATGCCTAGTGGCAAGAAGGACATCATCTAGGTAGAGGACCTTGTCCTTGATTTCGTCGATACGCTAGAGCCGCCGATCCATCTCCAGGTTAGAGTGTAATGGGCTCTGCACTCTTGGTGTAGGTGAGCTGCGTGATCGTCGGGTTCTTGCGACGGAGGCATGAGAGGCCTCCCGCACCCGACGAGAGTTGGCTATAGTGGAAGCCCCCCCATTTTGCTGATTCTTTGAGGGGGCATGCTTCCCCTCATCAGGCTTGTTGATGAGACCCTGACATAGCTCTGTCAAGAACTAGATTTCCTAGCGCATCTCTTCCAGCTCGTCAAAAGTGACCTCTGGCTGTCGGGGGGAGGATGAAGCCTCCTGGGACCCTCTGTTAGGTCCCTCAGGTGCAACCAGATCTAGAATGCGGGGGGGTTGAATAGGTCTGGAACAAACTATGACAAGTTAAAAACTTTAACTCATAAAAGCACAAACATCAGCCATAATGCACAGGCACAAGAAACATGTTCTAAGTACCATTACGAGGCTGACCAATAGATCTTGCAACCTGGCTTAATTTTTCCTTCACACTCTGTCCGACAAAAATAGAAAAATTAATGACAAACAGACCACAGAACTGCAAGCCTGTGGAAAGCCAACATGGGTTTGAATTTCACAACATAAACACACTAAATACAATTTTCCTAGAATTGGCAAACCTCATAATCTGCATGACTCAGTGCTTTATATGAAAGGTTGAAGTCGCTCATAAGAATCCTCTGGAAATGAAAGAAAGTAAACCATAAGAAACAAAGATGTGAAAACACCCATTTTTTACATAAGACGGCAGCCTCCTACTTGCGATTCAGAGCTTTCCAGACGAAATCTATAGCGGAAAAGGGTGGTCTCCATGGAAAGAAACCATTTCCTCAGATCCTCACTGAAACTCCAAAGCCAAGACAAACCATAGTGAGATCCAAAACTGATTGGCAAACAGCAAAAGCTCGTTTGCTCGGATCAACAAGAATCGTACGTTCTGCAGTACACGAGCCGAAGCGCAAAGTGTGAAATTATGTCCTTGTTCATCACTTCACTGGCATCTTGATGCCTCATGTTCGCTCGCCATAGCTCACTTACCTGAAACAAACCCTAATTAGATCACACAAACAAAAACAGATCAAAAGCCCCATGCGTCACCAGATTCACAAGCCACTCCATTACCAGTTTTTCCATTTCCTCTGGTTTCTTCCCACGCGACAGCCCATCGGAAATCCCTTTGAGGACTGAACCAAACAACAGAAATCCATAACAACACGATCGTTAAGAAACAAGAGACGACAATAACGCGATGTAATGAAAACGTTGAAACCCTAATTCAACTCAAGAGAAAAACAAAAGGATTCTGCCGTTCCACCAGCACCAACGGGCCCATATTTCGGATGATCGAAGATGAACCATAGAAAGACGGCGGCGAGAACATACCTCGGAGGCGGTCGATGGCGTAGCGTTCGAAGTCTTCGAGCCGCACTTCCATGGAAGGTGCGGAGCGATAGAGGGAAAGCACGGGGACGGCATCCGCGGCTGCTGCGGCGGACCTGGGCGGCCCTCACTCTGGCCGCCCAGACCCTGGAACATGGCCCCCCCAATCGGTGAGGCCCAATAGCGATAATGCTACATGTTGGGCTTTAAAACATGGGACATCGATAATCCGGGTGCAATGATTGTGCGTTATTCACATGAAGGTCCACAGGGGATTCGCAGGATGTCTGAAATTAGGCGTCTACACTTCTAGCTTCACTAAACCTTCTATCAATGTAGGTTGTGACCGGATGTTGGCGATGATACACCTTTCACTTTCCGTGTCTATATCCAGATTCAACTTGGCAAAATCTTCTAAGAGGTTTGTCATAGTCATCCTGAGGCTAGATAAAATTACCATAGGTTTTTTGCTGAGTGAATCTGCTATAGCATTAGCCTTTTCTAGGTGGCATTGAATGGAGAAGTCAAATTCTTTAAGATACTCCTGCCACCTTCTTTACCTCATATTTAATTCCTTCTGGGAGAAAAGATATTTCAGGCTTTTGTGGTCTAAGAATACAATGAATTTTTCTCCGTAGAGGTAATGTCTCCATATCTTTACAGTGAAGATAACTACAGCAAGTTCCAAATCATGCATTGGGTAATTTTCCTCATGTCGCTTCAACTGTCTTGAAGCATAACATATTACCCTACCATGCTATATTAGAACACAATCAAGGCCTATGCCTGATCCGTCGGTGTAGACCTCAAAATGACCACCTTCAACTGCCAACGCTAGCACGGGTGCTATAGTGAGATGTTCCTTGAGAGTCAAGAAACCCTCCTCACAATTTGTTGTCCATACAAAAGGATTCTCCTTTCTTCATAGCTTGGTCAGAGGAATGGTGATTTTTGAGAAATCTTTTATGAACCACCTATAGTAACCAGCTAGACCAAGAAAGGTTCTGATTTTGGTCACAGTTGTTGGTCTGATTCAGTTCTTGACTGCTTCAACCTTAGAGGGATCCATAGAGATACCTTCTTTTTAAATAATGTGACCAAGGAATGAAACTTCCTTTAGCTAGAATTCAAATTTATTAAGTTTTGCATAGAGTTGATGTTCTCTTAGTACCTGAAAAGTTATTCTTAGATGTTCTTCATGTTCTTATGCATCCCCTCAACAAACTCCTCCAACCCTTATGGGGCCTCATCAGCCTCTTGGGTGGCTTCCCCGAGTTCCTTCTATCGGTAATCCAATGATATTAGGCTATCGGTATCCGGACCTCCTGGGTCGTCACATCTTTAGATCCCAAGGGGTTTGAAAAATGTTCAACATAGCAGAGATCATAATTTATTGATATAGCATCTCCTCTTATTTTCGGATCGTGCCCGAAGTGGTATAGGAAATCCATCCATAGAGTGTCGAGATGGAAGCCAAAGAAAGACGTGCATTTCTCAACCCGAGATCCGTAAAAGGATCGAGATGCGATGGGACAGTGCCCACTAGTCATGGTATTCATTGATATTCCCTGGAAGGAACCATCGGAGAGCATGTACTGGTAGAACTCCGTGGGCCAGTAGGGTTGGTAGAAACATAATGATTGGTAGAATGTAGGGGTAGAACCCTTTTAATTTTGCTCGTATAGGCTAGAATAAGAGTCATGATGTCTCCCTGGAATGGTGTAGGTTTCAAACGGAAGGTGATGAGGCGAAGAATGATTCGGTCGACTGGGCTATCGGCGGGCAATTGGGGCTCGGCACACATAGATAATCGACATGAGCGTGGTTCGGTGCAGAGACAAATTGGCACGGCAGAGAGGCTCGGCGGGATGACTCTAGTGGAGGGACATCGGCCTGGCAGGAAGTCGGCGCGGGACATCATATCGGCGCGTTTGGGCTTGGCGTGAGGTGGACTTGGGCACCAATTGGGTGCATGCCGAGGATGGCTAATGTGGGGATTTGAGAGTTTCAGTAGGATTTTAGTGGGGTTTTGGAGGCTTTAAAAGCTCTATGGAGGATTACTGAATGAGCCATTGGGGGAGTAATTTAACCAATGGAAGATCCACGGGGAGACTGTGCGATCACTGAATGGAGCCCGTGTAACAGCATCATATTCCCTTTTAAAGTGGATGGAGGGCCACGAGATGGCCTGTCTCAGGCCTCCGTCATACACACAGCAGGGATTGATACAACAAGAACTCATACACTTCGATCAGAAATGAATTGAGACAAACATCCCCCATTGCATACTCCTAAAACCCTTACATCTAGAGCCTTCTTTCAGCGATGGTAGCATGGATTAGGTAGAAAATTGAGAATTTTTTCGATTTTAATCCCTCAGACTCTTGAGTGCAATTCGACCTCTAGAAACCTCTGCGGCCTCTTTTTATAGAGGAATTTTGTAACCTAAAAATCCTATTTGCTTCCCCAACTGGCGGTGTGACCTAGGGTGGCTAATCGATGGTAGATTTGGGCGAGGAATGGTTGGGTATTTACCGATTAGGGTTTGTGCATCTTCTTCTTTATTCTTCAATTGAGGTAGGTTTCTCTCAGGCTAAAGATTAATTAGCATGCATCATTTTATGCGTCTTCCAGCCCTCTTTCATTTGATACTAAAAGCCCTAAAATTTGTTTAGCATCATGAGAGTATTAGTCATTTTAGTCGGAGCATGCTAAGTTAGGGTTAACCATGAGTTCTTCGATTAAATGTTGGGTTTAGCAGGCGTTAAGATTTAATAGACCATGCTATGTTATACATATCGTCGTTCTCTTTCTATTGATAGGTTTTTGCTCAATTTTTCATGATTCATATTGTGTGTATTAGTCATTTTCATCAAACCTAGCCAAGCTCGCCGGAGTTCGGCCAGGCTGTCTTGATCGCGGTCCTAACAGGAACCGCTTTACATTAAACGGCCCCTCGATACACCGTATGGTCTAGGGCGGTGATAATTGTTTGACCGTTTAATTGATTATGTCATTTTGGAACCTCTATGAACAAGACAGCCCAATGATAGACTGTTGAGTTGGGCAGGTGGTTCATCTCCAGACCGAGCAGACACCCCAGCGGCCCCTCGAAAGACCATGCAGGGCCTGTATGGCTTTTGGGCCTACATGACCTGAATGGCCTATCGATAGACCGCTGAGGCCTATTAGGCGGTTCTGGATAGACCGTTATGTCATGCAGAATCTCTTAGATAGTGTGTAAAGCATGATTAGTTCATATTAATCTAGGCCTGCAAGTAAGATAGCAACCCACAAACGATTGGTAATAATGAAAGTTATTAATGCTCAATCCTGCCCTCATTACCTTTGATCTTCGTTATCAATCTTGCCCTCCGCCTCATCAAAAAATGCGGGGTTTGCATTACTTCTAAGTGTGTATGATGCATTAATAATAATTAGGAGGAAAGTATCAATCATCTCTTTTTGAACAGCCAAATTGCTCGGCCGCTGTGGAATTTCTTCAGGCCGCTCTTTGACTTACGGTGTAGAGCCACAAAGTCCATCACTATAAAATGCTGGGATATAATTCGCTTTGCTGACATGCAGAATCCTATTGGGTATGTTGCCGTCCTTATTATGGTATTCATCTTGTGGGAGATCTAGAAGGCGTGATGCATAAGTAAATATGACGGCAGAAGGTCTTCTCATGGCATGATTCAACAACACGTTATGGGGCAGGTGCATTATGCTATTCAGCAAACCAATTTCAAAAAGACTCCATGCAAGGCTGATATGTATATTTTGGTGCAGTACCAGTTAAGCTATAAATGTCTAACTAAGGTTCCCAAAATAATCAGGTGGACTTGTCCACCTCATGGCTATGCCCTCAATGTGGATGGGGCTTTGAAAGGAAATCCTGGGGTATCTGGAGGTGGAGGCTATTTGATGAGCAACCGGGGTGATTTCATATATGGTTTTTCTTACTTCTACGGAGTGGGCACGAATTTGGTGGCAGAAGCACGCGCACTACTTGATGGTCTCCGGATGGCGATGAAGAGTGGGCTCCCAATTGCTTTGCTGTAATATATTCTGACTCTAAGTCCCTTATCTCACTCATCCAATCTAGAGATTCTCCTTTTTGTACAATATGCAAATGGTGTGAAGAGATCATCTCTGTCCTAGACAATACCAAATGGGGATTACAACATATCTACAGGGAAGGTAACTCTTTAGCAGACGCTCTTGCCTCCATTGCTTGTATCAATCGTAGCAATTTGGACTTTATGAGATGGAATGATCTCCCTCACCAGGCTCGCAGATGTGCCACATTAGATGCTTCTGGTTTACCTAGTTGGTGGATATAGCTTTTTCATTCAGTTGGAGTTTTTTCCTCTTTTTTAGTTTCTTTCAGGGGTATGCCCCGATGATTGCTGTACATGCTATATTCTTTATCAATAAAATTTGGGCTAAGATTTTCTTGAGAGGGAGATTTAAAGAGAATGGTAAACTTTCTGAGTATTCTTCTTCTGGAAATGGGTACTATTATATTGAATTTGAAGAGGGAGATAAATTTGAACTGTTTTCGAATAATGTCTTTTTAGTAGAAAAGCATGAGATATGGACTGAGGAAGATATTAATGGGGACAATCGGGCTGGGTTAAAATAATGTTGCAAGAAAACGAATATAATAGGGGCTTTCGGGTTCCTATTATCGTTTATATATTGTTTACTGAAGACCGAACGGTTATATATATAATTTCATCAAGCGTTTTCTTTTTTCGTAATCTTTTAGACGCATGAGAGTACTCTGTTTTCCTGTAAGAGCATCGGTGTAGTACAAACACGCAAACCTTTACCGTTAAAAGACCCTTTTTCTATAAAATATATAAGATTTTACGCTTAGGTAATATTGTGTATACTCTTATGCTCTAGCTTCGCTGCTCATCCGACCCTCCCCTAATTATTTATTTAACTAAACCCTGACCTAAACTGCTTTGAGACCCTTATTCATTGCAGCCCTGCTGCTATGTCTTATACCCCATATGGGCTATTCGCAGGCTATTGCGGATGGTGTCGGTACGATCGCGAATCTTCCTTCGCGGTTCCTGCAACGAATGCAGGACAAAACTTCCTCTTTAAATAATGATCTGACGAAGCAGACGGAAAAGTACCTGCAAAAGATGCAGCGCAGGGAAGAACGGCTGCAACGGAAATTGTATAAGCTGGATTCTGCTTCGGCGAGGAAGCTCTTTGCCAACTCCCAACAGGAATATGCTGCGCTTGCTAAGCGGATCGCTTCCGATACGGGTAATGCGCATTTGGCTTATAGCGGAGTGTACCAGCCGTATGCTGATTCGTTACAGGGGGTGTTACGCTTTCTGCAAGCGCGGCAGGTGCAAGTCGGGGGGCAGGCGGGATTGTCGGGGGGACAAGTGGGGCTTCCAGCGGCAGGGCAAGCTGGACAGACGGGCGTATCAGGGATACAACAGTTGGGGACGACACAGGCAGGGCAGCAACTAGGACAGCTGAGTGCTGATCCACGGATCCAAAGTACGTTGAGCCAATTCATGATGGTATATGGGTGATTATAGACTGATTGACTAAATCTGCACATTTTATACCAATCAAAAGTCGATGGTCTGTAGATGTATTAACAGCATTATACAATAAGAAAATTATCAAATTACATGGTGTCCCTGTCACCATTATATCTGACCGAGACCCTCGGTTCACATCACAATTCTGGAAGGGTCTACAACATTCATTAGGGACCTGACTCAACTTTAGCACTGTGTTTCATTCGCAAACTAATGGTCAAACTGAAAGGACAAATTAGGTGATGGAAGATATGCTTAGGGCTTGTGCTATTGATTTTAGAGAGAGTTGGCACGATCACTTGCCTCTAGTAGAATTCGCCTACAACATTAGCTATCAAGCTAGTATACAAATGGCACCATTCGAGGCACTATATGGAATAAGTTGTCACTTACCTATATGTTGGAATGAAGTAGGAGAAAGGAAATTTCTCGGCCCCGACATTATCAGGGATACTACCGAGAAGAGAAAGCTTATTCGGGATAGACTCCAAATGTCTCAAGATAGGCAAAAATCATATGCTGATAACAGAAGGCATGACATTGAATTCCAAGTAGGAGACCATGTATTCCTTAAGGTTTCTTCGGGTCGAGGAATTTGAAGATTCGACATCAAAGGCAAGCTCACTCTGAGATTTATTCGCCCCTTTGAAATTCTCAAAAGGGTTGGTGAAATCGCATATCAAATAGCTTTTCTCCTCAATTAGCTAGAGTCCATGATGTATTTCACATTTCAATGCTCAAAAGGTACATCCCCGATCCATTCCATGTCATAACGTACCACAACCTGGAGATTAAGGAGGATTTGATGTATGAGTAAAAGCCAATCAAGATAATTGAACATGAAATACGTCAACTTTGGAATAAAACTATTCCCATGGTCAAAATCCAATGGACCAAATCTTGGCCACACGAAGCGACATGGAAAATCGAAGAAGCCATGCGCAAAAGATTTCTGGATATATTTAAATGTAAGAACACTATCCTTAGCAAAATTATTTATAATGAATTTGGAGACCAAATTCTTTTAAGTGGGAGAGGATGTAACGTCTGAGAATGTTTTTAAACAAGACCAGAGCGCAGCTAAGTTTAAACCTTGAGTGAAATGCAATTGGCAGAGCAATGGCTGAATGCACAGAGAAACTGGGTCCTCGATCAAATAAATTGAGTAAACCCAAGTCATGACATGCTTTAGTTAACTTTATTCAGATATTAAAAACTGGAAGGGTAGTTTCATTGAGTAACTAGGGGTACTAGCGTCTGATCAACGTGTACCCTTACGCAAAAAGGTGCAAACTATACTTGGAAAGACTTAATGAAATAGAATGGTAAATTCTACTGAGTTATTGGGGATACTAGCATCTAATCAACATGTACCTCTATGTAAAAATGTCTAGATCCTACTTGCCTGTTCAAAATATAGTAAACCAAATTTAAAAACTAGCTGTAACCCTGAATTGTTCTAAGAACTTGTTTAACCTCAATACATGCACCTGCTTCTCCTACGAACTTCATTGATTTTGAATAAATAAGATGAAGATAGACTTATCTGACATGTTTCATGTATGCCTGGTTTATTGCTATTAAAGGCTAATACAAACTTCTTCAAAGAGTGCAGTTGCTTCATTCAAACTTTCATTACCCTTAAATCAAGTTTCAATCAGCATTGCATTCATTGAACTCTTAGACTTATAGATTCTAACGACTAGTTTGTTAGATTAATGAACATTTATTCAATCTGTCACTCAGATCATCTTCCACTTTTCCTCACTTAGCGTCCGCTATCTCTGCATCCTCATCCTGCATTTTTGCTGATGGCAAAGGGGGAGAGATTTTGGTAAATTGGAATGATGAGTTGGGAGAGAGTTAAACATTTTGCTTACAAGTGAAATATTTTGTACACAAATTAAACATTTGGAATTGGAGTGAAATATTCTACTCTACAATGATGCACCGAGCCGAAAGATGAGTTAGGAAAGAGTTGATAAGGTTAGAACTAATTGTGAGAGAGAGGGGAAGAGAGATAGATGCGCTTGAGCTTATATTGTCAGTGTTTTGGAAGCATTGCATCATGCCTCATTCAAATGTTGCCATCATAAAAAAGGGGGAGAATGTTGTGTCTCTTCTATTTTTTATGAGTGGCTCCCCCCTCGAGCCATCATGCACTGACTGGAATTTTCACAGCTAGCATCCTTCAACTTTTCCAAAATCTTGGAGAAACTGGATGCTGCATCAATGAAATGCAGTAAGTCTAGTCATGATAAAGAGTGCTATCTCTGATAAAAAAGAAACAGAACGATAAGCTACACTGAGTAACTGAGGACTCTGGCGTCTAATCAACGTGTTTTCTTGTGTCAAAAGGTGTATGCTATATCAGACTGTTTATTAAAAAAATGGAGCTGACTCTTGGTTTTACTTCAAATGACTTTTTGTTTATTTTCAATACTAGATTATTGTTCTCCTAAACTTGCCTAATGAATTTAATGAGTAAGATCAATAGGCTTGGTTACGACAAATGGGTTTAGTTAAATATTTTAATCCTATTATTTTTGCATAATCGATTTTTCTTAAACTTTTATTCTTCAGAATTAAGCTTATAGGCTTTAAACCGTTTAAATCTTAATAAAAGGGGTATTTTAGTCTTTTCTTAATTAAACGGTGCTTTTCAAAAGAAAATATCATTTTCTCACATTTTTTATTGACCGGTGCATAACACATTTTTACTTTACTCTTTTCATCTTTATCTCCACACCATCTTTCTCCGGAACCTCTACATGCGCCTTCACTGTAAAAGGTCGACACTTCACAGCGTCGCCCTCTGCAAATGTGCCTTCGCACGCCCACCAGCTTCAAAGCCTGCTTAGCTCTTCCAGCACCCTTTTTCTCTTCCAACCCTAGCTCTGTTCTTCCTCTCTTCTCTCCGCTCAAGCCATGACTCCTCCGGTCACCCGCCACAAGGGGAAAGCTACGGCACCTGGGAATTTTAATTTTATCCAGTTCCACCCAATAGCAGTTATGGGCCAGCATCCTCTTCTCATCCTCAAAGTTCTTATGCTGATTCTGGATTCTAATCAAGTCAACAACCTCACACTTCAAGAGAGATCCAAAGAGGGATGCATGACTTGGCTATCTCATTGTTTGGTTATAGTGAACATAGACCATACATGCAACTTAGTTATGGGCATCAACATCAAGGGCCGGACGATGAGGGAGAAGGTTCTTCTAGTAGTGAAAGGCCCTCAAAGAACCCGGGGTGATCTGTGGGAGTTAATCCCCTGGAGATCGATGTAACATGAGTATGATAAATAGTGGAGCGGTAAATCTGAAGAGAAAAGGAATGTTCGCCCCTTTTGTGATGACAGACCCATGCTATTTGACGTTGATCAAAAGAAACCAGATGCTTATGCTATCACCCTAGAGCTAGGGGCCATAGTTTGTGCTAGACATGGCAGCAAACTAGAGGCCCTGGAGGGCATGTTACGTTCAAGGAATCCATTCGATGAACAAGAGGTGTGTAATTGTGTGGCTAACCCTGGGAGGTCAGGGTGGTGACTACAGCAAGTAGAACACATACATGAGGGAAAGGGGACAGGATTTCAAATCTTAGCAGATCTAGGAGGAACGGCCCAGACCGTTACAACTCATGGAAGTGAGTGAAAGGGGCCGATGACCATCTTCATCGGCAATGGGTTGTACACAAGTGGCTCACCATGATATCCACATTGCCACATCGAATAGAGCCGGCAAATAACAACGTAATCGGTGAAAAAGCAGTGTAGTAGGGTCCATGTAGAGTAGTGGGGGGAAATTGATGTCGCCCACGTGGGCGTGGCCAATGGCCATTCCTATTATGGAATCCGATGCGCAAAATTGCAATCACCCGAATGGCCAAAGGATCCTAGATGCACATATAGCCTCAGTGAGGCCTCCTCACGATCGGGATACATGCTTCTATATATACTCAAGACCAAACAAACGGGCCGCAGAAATGCGAGTAAAGAAGAGAGATAATTAGACAAATTAGCATAGATATTCAAAGTATTATTATGTGAAACATGAGCACGAGTACCAAATGGGCTTAACAGGGTCTTCTTATTTCTGGAACAAGAATAAGACGTTGGAACTTCTCTGTTATAGAAACATAGAGAAACAAAAATAGCAGAAAATACAAGTAAGAATGGGGGAGGAGAGAAGAGAAGACAGAACTATCAGTCCCTTGGGGACTTTGCTACGGTGGAGACCCACCTACATATCAGAAAGGATCGAAGAGTGCTCTTCTCCAGGCATAGCAAAGACAAAACATGGGCCCTCCCAATGCTTGTGGCTCTCCCTGGCACTCTTTTTCTCTTTGATTGCTCCCTCCCCTCTAAATGATCGCTCTCTGATAGTTCTTCCCTTCTCCTTTGATTGCTCTCTGTTATCTTCTATGTATCTCCTGGCGCTTAAAATAGGGCACCAGATGGGGGATGAGACAGGTGGCCCTGCGCCGATTCACTACCCCACGTTTCACGGAGGGAGTGTGTCGATTCATGAGGGGCGCCGATTCATGTTGTTAAGAGGGGGCGCCGATTCATGTTGTTAAGAGGGGGGGCGATTCATTGTCCCAATAGGGCCTCTTGCGCTGGTTCACTAGTCATAAAGGGGGAGCGCACCGATTCACCAAGAAGAAAGGCGCCGATTCACTTTGGTCATGACCGCGCTGATTCACCTTGGCCATAGGAGTACTTTTGTAATTTTGTCTTGTTACCACAGAACTGACCCAGATGGAAGCCTGACGTTCGGTACTGCTTAGGGTTTTATGCGGTAGCCTCAAAATGTAGATTTCACCATTTTCGAGTCCCGATTTACAATTTCGAGTGGTCTCTGACGCGTGCCGAACTCGTGTCAGATTACTTGGGTTTTATCTTGATTTGGCCTTCGACACTGTGATTTGTGCTACCAGGCCTGGTTTGTGCATATGCAAGGCATCTTCATCGAGTGGGTTATCACTCGGAGCACTTTCACCCTGACTGGGTAGCTTTTTCAGCCTCTTACGGACCTTTCCGATACCACGTGTACCCGAATCGGGTCACTCAGGTTTTCTACTGACATTGCCTTCGGCACCCTGCTCTGAGGGACCAGGGATGTTCCTTCACCTCGGGAGGCTTCCTTATCAGGTGGTAGACCACTAGGTATATTTTTGTCCTGATCGGATGAGGTATGGGGTTTATTCGGCACCACCAAGTGGATGCCGACTCATTGGTTTTGTTGATTTTGGCAAGCCGTACGGCATTGCCGATTTGTTGTAGACTTCTTCAGATGTCCCAAGATGATGAATTGTGAAATCCCTAATGCTCCGTCAGGTGACCGAAGGCTTCAGCAGTCCGAGAGGACACTTTTTTAGGCTTTCTTTAACCTCTTCATGCTTGGCTAGAAATTTTTGATTCTTAAAGCGTACTTACCGTGTGGCAATATTTTAGATGTCAACAAATGCCCCCCAGCCGCGGGTGTTGCGAGTGAGGGACAAGCAACGCGGGACCCGCAGATGTGTCCACTTCACAGTGGCTATTTTCTTTTTCTTATATATACGCATTTAGGCCATGAACAGTTGTCATAGTGGGGCCCTCTTTGTTCGAAAACCCTTACACTTAGCTGTAGTGAATTGACGTAGAGGTTTCCTTCCCCTTGAATCGATGCCAGGGTTTGACCAACATGGATCGCAACTGGTGTTTGACCCTGATCAATTGGCATGGACTAGTGAATTGGCACGGGGCTTCTGGCAGTGATGAATCAATGCAGAGGCCATTTGAGGGAGCAGGATGGCGAATGAGCCCACGGATCCCTGCTAGATTTTGAAGGACTGGTGAATCGACACAGTCACGCATCGGTTCACCGCCTCCATTTCTCTCTTTTAAGACCGTTCAAAGGGTTTGAAAAATCCTATTTCCATTTCTTACTGTTCCCTTCGACGGCCGCCGTGAGTGCCTTCTTCTCCAAGCGGTGAGGATGGTGGTGGTAGGATCCATCATTTCTAACTGACGGTGACTTGCAACGGGACTTTCTCTCCCTCCTTGAGAACGATGATGAAGGTGGCCGTGAGCTTCTTCGTCCCCTTTTCTCGGGTACAACAAAGGCGATGGCGGGAGAGTGCCTTGTTCTTTTACCCCTCCCCGAGCATAGCGGCCGGCAATGGTAGGGTTCTTTCTCCCCTCTTCTCCTTCAGATACGGTGATAGCGGGCGATTTCCCTTCTTGGTCTCCTGTGATTGTGATGGTGATGGTGGGCTCCCATCTCCGATCGTGGCGATAGCAGCATCATAGTGGTAAGGGTGGCGGAGCCCTATTTGACCAGTCTACGGGGTTCAAACTCCTTTCTTGGTAGCCCCGAGAGGCTTCTAGTAGGCTAGCCCTCAAAGCCAAGATCCCCGGGTGTCCACTTGGCCTAGGTGTATCACCTACGGCCCTACTTTAGGGACCGTCTCACCCCTATGTGTGGACGCATTCCCACATTTCATTTCCATAAAGGCGCAGCCCACTACGACTCGACATCGGATTCGACAGCGCATAATGACTTTGGCCCAGGCACAATGACCGTTGGGTGACCCTCTGGCGATCGACCGTTACTCTCCACGACGCTGGTCTCAACCCCGTAACAGGTGAGCACGCCCCATGAGCGCCCTAAGACTCGCCCAGGGATCGGCTTACTCTGGGATAATCCTCCCTTAATGGGAAACTCCCGCCATGATCGTGAGGAACATTACTCCACTACTTACGCCCTTCCCCTATTAATGGATTGTACTTTGACATCAAGACAACCCCTTATAAAAGAGGCATTGACAGAGAAGAGAGGACACTGTGACTTTTCTGCCAAGAGCTACACACAGAGAATAGAGTTACCCGTCCTGCTACCGCAAAGAGAGATAACGATTGTCTACTCCTTGAGAGGGAACCCCTCCTGCATGACCTTACCACCCAGCGAGAGCACTCTCTGAGTGATCACTGAGAGTGGTGAACACTCGTCTGGAAGATCTACACTTCTCTCAAACCTTCTACTGCGACCTCCGTTTTTCTCTCTTCTCTATTCTTCTCTGTTCTTTACTTAAACTGTTGCTGACTTAAGCATCAGAGGTTGTCTCTCGGGATAACGTTCGGGACTCCTTCTGACATATTTTTCTTGATATTTGTAGACTTTCATGGGTGCTGGACGACTTTCACAACATATAAATAGAGAAGTGCGGTATGTGGTCTAGAAACTAAATTTCTGTCTCTACAGTAGGCATTTTGAAAAATACATGGGAGCCTTCTTCCTATTCTTCTTAAAAATATGGGATGTTTCGGTAAACAACTTGAAATATTTAGGAGTCATAAACAAATATTGAGATCAGAGAAGTTAATCCATAAGCACAAAAGGTTATAAGAGTTAAAAATTAATAATCAAAGTTCCTTTGGATTCGTCCATGGTTTGTCTGACCATATCAAAAGAAGATACGTTAAGCCAAGACAGCAGTGAGGTGGAAGCTGTCTACCAAGGGAGAAGGTCGGCAGAGGTCGAGAAGGAGGGCCATAGGCAACGCCATGCCAAAAAAGGAAAAAGATAGTGAGGCACGCTTTTAAGTATTCAAAGTCATGCTGTAATTATTATGGTGAATCTGGACATATGATGCATGATTATTTTTTGATGAAAAATGATGATTTGAATGTTGTCAAAAATTAAAAACCACATGCCAATGTTACTGCTAACCCACAAGGACCCAAAAAGATTTGGGTACTTAAGAATGCCAAATGAGAAATCTGTTTTACAGGTGTGCCTTGGAAATATGAAGCGTGAAACATGTTTTCAGTCAAGAAGGTAAGGCACACGGGCCAAGTGGCATAAGTCAGGTTAAAAGAAAAATCAAAAATGAAATCTGAATACTCAGGTGATATCCCTCTCACTTCTCTAGAAAAGGTGCTATATCTTGATTTGCTTTGTGATGAATCTTATGTGATAGTGCAAATGTTGTATATGCATTCCACTCACAGCTATTTGCATATCTTTGAGTATATCACTTGTCATATAGCATCTTGTTCAAGGGGAGCTTGTTGAATGAGAACCTTATTGCAGGGTTACCTTGAGGTCAAGTGGAAGGCTTGGAAGATGATGTATGCTCAAGGCACAGAGATTCAAGAAAGCTTGGGTACCAAAATCTGCAAAATGAGAACCTTGATTACAAGAGCGACTTGAGGGCAATGAAGAAATTGAGAAAAACAATGGATTCTCAAGGCAAAGGTAAGAAAATAAAAATCTGAAATACTGACCTTCATAAGGTTAGTGATTTTGGTGCTTGAAGGCATATGGTACTGCCTGCTGAACTAAGGTAACTCAACCTTTCGCTATGGAAATGAAATTTCATGCATTGGCTTATGGCATTAGGTGGTATTGTTCTTATGACAAGAATTGTGTCGAAAAAATCTTGAACTGTTATTCCTGTACTCTGCTGTGCCAAAAATATCCAAATGGTTATTTGAATAATTCTTGATTGAAACTGCATGTGTGATATCACATTCGAGCTTAACTGCATTTTTGGTATATCAAATCATGTTAGTGGAAGAGTGGATCACATCCACTTGGAAGCTTTCATCATGTGTGTGTCGGGTCTTCGGATCTCAAACTCCGCCTTGTACCAGAACTTGGAGAACACAAATGGCTAATCCTAGAAGGTGCCATCTAGACAAGTAGGAGCGCATATCAAGTGTGATTTTGGACATGAGTAGTGGAAGCCATTTGTTCTTAGTGTATCTTCTTACACCAGGGATATTTGGGTAGTCCTGATAAAGAAGAAAAGTAACAATCAGAAGTAGGAAGAAAGGCTCTCTCTGCAATGACGTGAAGGAAAGAGGAGATAATAGCAGAAGGAGGGCTCTAAGGAGTGCAACCATGAATAGATAGAAGAAAGTTGGTGCAACAATAACAAACCTGATTAGCCGTAATTCTCTTGCTGATATGACCAGCGATTTCAGTAATCTTGGGCAGGGAAATCCTGGGCCTTTTCTCTGAGTGATGATACACACGGTCCATTTCCTATTGAGCGTTTCTGGAAATCCTGGGAATGTTGCAGAATGCTAGCGAAAGTTCAGGGGAAGTTGGTGTGTCGGGAAGAATAAGAATGATGCGAGCAGTCAGTCTGGCAAGGTAATCTAATAGAATTGCAGGGGCATGCCCACGGAGGATCGCAGGGGCAAGGAGGAAAGTGCATGCTTGGGGAAAGTGATCATGTAGAGAAATCACAAGAAAATAGCAAGTTTTGGGGGCTTTGGGAGTTGTTTCTGGGAAGGTTGCTAAGTTCAAAAATCGTGAGGGAATCCACGTCCAGTGTAACGGACGCAGTTTTAATGAGCGTTGCCCCTATGGACGTGATTTATAGATTTCCCTATTTTAATTTTTGAAAATGTGGAGAATGAGCGTCTTCCATTATGGACACTATTTCTTATTTTGCTTGATTATTGGCTGATTAATTATAAGAATTCACTTTCATCACGTTAGACGCCAATTTTAATTGGCGACCAATATTGTTGACGCCATTTCCTCATGAATGCTTGGTTGGCTACTTCTTGTTATAATTGAATATTTGTGGGCTTCACTGACCATTTGTGAGTGTAGGAAGAATAAATCTTTGAGGCGCACGTACAACACATTGGTAACACCACTCCACCTATGTATGCATTTTACTATATGGAATCTACATTATTATAGCATATCAAGGACCTTGTGGTCCAGATGAACTTGGAATTTAAGAGTTCGATCGCGAGTGATTAGATTGCTTGAAAAACCCCATTTTTTAGGCTAAATCCCTAGGTATTGATGTAACCTATTAGTTAGACAACTCTAGTGGATAATAGGATTGATTGGAGACCTAATAAGGACTCTAGGAGTGATCAAATCCATGAAACACTAGCTAAACCCTATAAATAGACCCTAGTTTTCCCTAGCGCGACCCTTACTTTTGGCTCGTGTGGAACTAAGGTAAGGAAGCATTATTTTAGGTGAGTTCTTTTGAGGTTTTTATTTCCAATACTAAGGACTAACATCCCTTAAAATTTCGTTCTAGGAGATCAAGCAAACAAGGAGTTAGGGGCATCCAAAGTTGCTGATTCTTCACTAGCAACCCAGGAACTTGTGCAACGGATCAGTGAAGATCAGGAGAGTAGGGAACCTGAATGAGGTATTTATGGGTTGTGTCTTTAGAACTTTCTATTCCCTTTAGTATCTTCTTCTTACCCTCCCAATTTCACATCTTTTCATCGAAGGAATCAGGAGATACAAGGGCGTGAAGTTACTGTCTTAACACAGGACGTGCAGAATTAGGGCTTCCTTCCAAACAGAAATTACAAGCCTAAGAAGCAGACTAGAGGTAGGTTATCTCATGAATGGCTGAAATATGACTCTAGGAACAAAAGTCCTTTGATTTTACTTGATATCATGCACTGTAGACAGAGAATTTCATGTTTTAATTGGGACTTGCATCTAGTATACATCTCATGCATATATCTTAGCCTAGACAAATTAAAAGAAATTCTCTTGCCATAATACATGAAGCCTATGCATATTCTTGGCCTATCTTCATTCTGCCATGATATAGTGTTTAAATCTGTTGATTTCCAGACATGATATGATTAAGTTAGCATTAGTTTAGTTTTCTGTTAGCCGAGAATAAGCAGCCTAATAGTGGACCGCCAGAAGTTACCTCGCGGCCCAACGATAGACTGCTTATCAGCATAAGCGGCCCACATATTGACCATTTGGCTTCTGCGAAATTGGCTTTTATAAAACCATAAATGGACCTACGATAGACCGCATAGACCCTATAAATGACAATAAATTACTCTCTCCACTCAGATGACCACACTCTCCACCAACATGACCACCCTCACCCAAAGCCATGAAGATTCACGTGAAGCCTTTAGTGCTATGAATCGCGTTCTCTGGAACATGCAGTGCCGAGACTATGATAGGGATCATAGCCTTAACTATATCCAGAACCGTCTTTAGCATCACGAGCATCTACATTTGACAGCGCCTTGGTTATGTGCCTCCTCCTCCACCAGATGCTCCGCCCCCCTGCAGATGGCCAATGAGGCTATTCTTTGGTTTCCTACCTCAATCTGTTGTACTTGGGTCATGTGTCTTTTGGGTCTTCTTTACGACTATCATATCCCCTTCTTTGATGATTCCAGAGGGGGAGAAGTAGTTATGCAGGTCTTATATAGTTTATGTATGCATGTTCGTATGCTTGTATGCATGATGTGTCATTTGTGAGGGTTCTTGTGTCTCTATCTTTTCTGTGTTGCATTTGCATTTGCTTTGTCGCATGTGTCTAGAGTCTTGCATTCTCTCAAGCATCAATGTATCATGTAATGAACTGATGAAATGAATGCAATGGTATTTGATCTCAATCGGTTGGCTGTTTCTCATTTCCTATCTATTGGCAAATAAGGTGTTGAATGGCGTATGGTGTTTCACAGAACATCATTATTCTTTTTGATTCGCCTTGTGGATGATCGGCTTTGCTTAACGACATGATAATGCTCTTATAATCTAGAATTTTGTCATCATCAAAAAGGGGGAGATTGTTGAGTCTCTCCAGATAATTTTGATGATAACAAAACCCCGATATTACAACCTAAGCAATAACCTGTTTAAACCACTTTTAAAGACATCCTTAAGAACGTAAATGCCTAAATCTACCATGCCCCAAGAACCATGTTTCAAGAAATACCCAGGATAAGTTCAACCAACTCATATTAATTGGAACAAGATGTGGTCATAAAATAAGTTGTTCACAGACTATGATTTACTGACTAAACTCTCTAAAACTGTAGGTTTTCCAGCCAGCGGTTGACCGCCGGTCAGGCGTCGATCGACCGAATTCTCCAGCATTGAAAGGGCTCATTCCTGTAAAATTTCGATCCTTCCAGGGTACTACCCTTTGGAGACATAGTCTGGTACGTTGGGACTTTGTGTCTTTGATTTTGGACCCACTTTATTAAGCATGCATATGACTAGACTCATGACGTCCCGCGGGGAACTATACTACCACTCTTGCCATGCCTTGATATTCATAATTTTCTTAGATAGCTTTTTGCTTTGATTTGTAGCCCTTGGCTGGCCAGATCTTGCATGAAAGCTCATATTTGGAGGGTCATTGAGACTGCCCCTATTTAAGACCTCTCTCATCAAGGAGTCCCTAGATTGATCATCTTACCCATCTATCTCTTGCCCCTACACTCGGCCGAGTACAGGAGAGAAAAAGTCTTTGTGCATACCCAAAGTATGGACAAAGCAGCAATGGTGTTACATCAGATAAATCAGCTATAGCTTGCCATGTAGTGTGTGAAAAACCATGCTCAAAGTCACCCTTAATGATCAGGTAGAGAATTTTGGACTCCCAGCACGGAGTTGACACCAGCCTAGGGTGCTACAGAAGCGAACTTAGTTTGACTATGCTTAACCTAAGACTAAGACACTAGACCATTCAATCATGTTAAGGAACCGACATCATAATTAACCATGCAGAGGAATAAACGAAATAACAGAAATGACTATGTTCCTACGCAATTAAAGATACCTTGCGATCCGTGAAGTGGGAGTAGCATCCTGAACTGATTTTGATCAGCGTAAACTTTGTATCCCTTGCTTTGACCGGACAAAGATGGAAAGGACAGA
This sequence comes from Amorphophallus titanum, assembly GCA_024336825.1. NCBI lineage: Eukaryota > Viridiplantae > Streptophyta > Magnoliopsida > Alismatales > Araceae > Amorphophallus > Amorphophallus titanum. The sequence goes on from JANBPO010007653.1 coordinate 5,989,113, forward strand.
AAAGGTTTGAGGAATCCTAACATGAAGGAGTGGCAGACAAGACTTAACTGGATGAAGAAGGATAAAAAAGAAGAGAGGTGAGGGCTAGAACTCTCTCGTGAAGGTGCAGGGACCCTAATAACAAACAGCATTATATAGAAGAATCAGAAATCAGAAGAGGTTAAGGTGGACTAAAGCCTCAAAAATAGCAAGAGAAAGGGCGAACGCCCTGAGATGGTGGTAAGGAAGAGATGGAAGAACAACGATTGGACTACTATAAAAGCAAAGGATAATAATATGAGAGAAACGTAGATGAATCAAAAGATTTGGTGGAGTTTGGAGATTCTGAAGATTCTTTTCTTAGTTCTTATTGCATTCATGATATCCTTGATCTTCACGATTACATTAGCTTTTCCAGCATGTTAAATGGAGTAGATATTATCTTGTTAAAATTACATGTGTTTATTTACATAGCCTCAATCAATATGACATGCATAGCCTTGATCGACGATTGTTATTGTAGATCATGTCTTAAAAGTTACTATACGAGCCTAACGATTTTCATTCGATTTATGTGTTTTCATGTTTTTGATAAGTCGTGTAGCAAGCAAGATTGTCAAGGATGACCGATGTCTACGGAAAGAGGTCCACGGGTAAACGCTTTAAGTGGATAAAAAGTTATTTAATTAGGCCCTTGGGAATGCGAGGAGAAGCTCCCACTGCCCCACCTCTTACCTGGTCGTGATTTCTTCAGTGTTCTAGCTAAACACCGACTGTGAAAAACTTGATCCAAAATGATTTACGTGTTTCGTGTTTTTGGCAAAGTCGTGTAGCTAGCAAGATTATCAAGAAAGACCAGTGTCTAAGGCAAGAGGTCCATGGGCAGACGCTTTAAGTGGATAAGTGGTTATTTAATTAGGCCCTTATGAATGTAAGGAGAATCTCCCACTATCCCATCTCTTACCTGGCCATGATTTCTTGGGTTTATCGCTAAGCACCGACAGAGGAAAAGTTGATCTAAAACTACCTTACACAAATTTTTGCAAGAGTTGATCATACCTTGATCGGCAACTCTTTTTCCCCATCATCTTAATGTCATTAAACATGATGCCCTAAATAATCCTTGAACTTCTCGTACAACTATTTGTGCTTCTTGTACTAGTTCCTTGAATGAAATTTTTTTCTAGATGTGTACTTTATTTTCTGAGCTTTACCTTGAAATTCTTTAGCCATGTATATTACGTGGATGTCTAAATAAATACCTGGGATCGATGATCCATAACTACAATGCTTGGCATTAATAGGGCACAGTCTGATCCTAGAGGGAGCACCCAAAAGTACTTGTGCACATGGGAGCTATTATTGACCTGGTGTGACATTGCACTGAATACATGCGTGCTAGATTCGTTTATGACATTCCACTTATTCATGAAATACTGTTTACAGTGCGTAGCTGCCGCCGCCGTCGTCTCCGTTCACATCACTGAGTTGAAGATTTTTCAAGGATCGTATAAGTTTTTTGTTTTTTTTTCGTTGTTCGATAGTTTTATTGTTGTAGGTAAGATTATCTACAAGGTCAGGAGCATGGGTAGACGTGAACAAGGCCAGGAGGCTCCTAGGTAGGACGATCTGGGGTGGGCCCACCTCACCTTAGTTGATGCTACAAGAAGAAAAATCAAATGTAATTATTGTGGTAAGGAGATACATGGCGGAATTACTAGAGGAAAGTAGCATTTGTCAGGGATAAGAGGAGAGGTCAAGCAATGTGACAGATGCCCCCGACAGATGGTAGAGGAAATGTGCCAGTGCCTTCTGGGCAAAAAAGATAGGATGTAACAAAGGGCTGAAGATCAGGCTGAAATTGTTGAGGAGATTTTAGGCAGAGTAAGCAGAAGGGGAATGAGTGATGATGATGATGAGGAAGGCACTGAGGATTCATATCCAGAGCTAATCGAAACAGTAGAGCGTGAGCATACGGCTCGAAGGAAGAGAAAAGCATCGATAGGATCAGGAGCAGGGACAGGGATCTACTCTAGTACAGTTGGTGTAGCACGACATCTTGACACTGGTGCAGCTCCGCAGAGAATAGGCCCTATGGATAGTTATGTGCATAGAAGACAAAGTGCTACACAGCCAAAAAGGCTACAGGTCACTACGCCTCACAGGCAGATCAACAACAACCACATGAACAAATCACAGAAGACAAAGTTCCCACTCTCTAGCAACAGGCCACTATGCCTCACAGGTAGATCAACAACAACAACCACATGAACAAATCAAGATACCTTACAGACTAGTATGCCTCGAAGGCTGGTCTACCGCAACCCTAAACCAACACACCCCAAGGGTCGGTTTATCACACTCTCTGATCATTACACCTCAATGGTCGGCCAACGACAATACCTTCAGCGGCACCTCAGTGATCAGTCGATTATGGCTCCCAGGCAATAGACCTCAGCGATCAGTGGAGCGAGGTTCTTAGTCGATACACCTCGGCGGTCAACCAGCACACTAACAGGTACCATCCTCCACACTACAATGGTTATCTATCTAACATCACTCGTAGTCGCACACTCTTAAGGGTCGACCAACCTCGACTTCGGCCATTACACCATGACGGCTAGCCGGTAGCATCAACACTTGGCTATACACCGCAGGGGTTAGCCGAATATGATTTCAAGTCAACACGCCTCTCTGGGGGCAAGTCCAACAACTTCAAATCAAGACGCCTCGCCGAGGCTGGTCTCCAGCAACTTTAGACCAAGACACCTCACCAAGACAGGTCTCCAGCAACTCCAGGTCGACACGCCTCACGGAGGCCGATCGCCAGCAACACCAGGTCAACAGGCCTTGCCGAGGCTGATCCCCAGCAACACTAGGCCAACATGTCTCGCCGATAGTAGCATCAGGCCAACACACCTAGCTGTTGTAGGTCTTCATCGACAACGGGCTAGTGCACCTCCTTGAGGCAAGTCCACGACATAACTCCAGCTACAACACCTCAGAGGTGTAACCAACCCGTCCCATAGGAGGGTCAATGTTAAGCCTTGCCAATGTACCCCTACAAGCGGTCAATGAACAATGCCAGCATCCTACGAAAAAAATCAACCGCCACAGTAGTGGTAGGCCGCTAGCGACCAACCACAGGCTTCACCACAAAGCCTCAGTCAGAGCGGCGGCCATCTCGTCGCCAACCAGCGATCCCATAAGCCGAGGGATAGGTGGCCCTCCGATTCCCAAGACGGGGAAGTCTCGAACCCCCTACGCAGCATCGTTGGCTACAGTCACGCTCACAGGGGAACAGGCCAAGGAGAGAAAATACTCATAGCACTCCTTGACATAGACAAGGTGGAAAACTTGAGAAAACACAAATCTCAGTCTACAAGTCCACCTCTAGGGGCATGACATGGCTCCTCGCCAGTGCAACCTCAGATGATAAAAGGGAGCCACAAATGGTCTCCCACTACTCGCCAGCCACCCTACGAGGCACGATGGACTCGACAGCCCTGGCTTCCCCCTATCTCAGATTTCTAATGGGGGAGGGTTCTTTCCACTGAGCCGCCCCTTCTCGAAGAATCCACAAAGTCTGCTGCACAAGACAGGGCCCCAGACATAAGCAACAAAGCTAGGAGCATTGTTACACCAGGCTCCTTTGGCCTCGTTTCGCCATCGGCATTGGCGTCAAGCCCAGTCACACCGTCAACCGCCGAAATGGCCACCTATATTGAGAGTTCGGTGTCCAGACCAAATTACTTCCCCAACGCGGGCCCTGTGCACATCTGCCACAAGCCCAACACGCGAGATAAATGGGAACGGAATTCCCAAGACATAGATAACGGGCTACAACTTCAAGCACTTTGCGTGTATCCAATACACGCCATCTCCACCAGCTCCATGCCCTCAGCGGCTTCGGCAAATTGCCCGCAAGCAAGCCAGATCTCTCTTGAATTCGGCTCTACAGCCCCCCAGGCTCAATGGTCTTCTTCAATACGTGCAACCGTCAAACGGAAGATCACAATGGGGACATCAACCCCAGAACAAGTAACTCCCACAACGCCAATAAAAGCCGGGAGAAATCAAACCTGCAAGGCGCACGGGCCGCACGCCGTCGTCTTCGCCTTCGACGCACGCCCCGTGGGGGGCATTTGTTGACGCTTGCTTATTTTCTCAAATTAATCGGGGATTAAGCATGGGGAAATACTCCCCAAACGGAGCAAAACGACATAACGCCAAAGGTGCTCTACCAGTCGAGTTGAGCTCGAAAATCGAGACATTTCGCCGGGTCAAACGGCACAACATAACAAGTGGCGATCGTCCCCGAGCAAATGGCACTACACCAACCAATTTCCCGACAACCGAGTCGGATCCAAGGTTTGGGACAACCTGCCCTACCGAATGGCACTCTGTAAAGATTTTGGGACCACCCCCGAATACTCTACATACGGTATCACATCGTCTGCACCTCAACGACCTGTTTAACCCGGGACTCAGCATAGCCTGTTGTACCATACGGCTCTTTGCCAAGAAGCAGGTGTCACCCCGACTACCAGAAAAACGACATCATCATGCCGACACCCCAGTTGTCGGGTCAACCCGGGACTCCCAGCAACCCATCGTGTAACACCCGTTAAATTTGAAAAAAAAAAATAAAAATATAAAAAAAATAAAATAAAATAAATTTCAACAAAAATTGAACAATTTGACCACCAGGTCGCGGACGACTACCCTACCGCATTCTAGCTCACCCCGTGGTGAGTCGACACACCTACATGGTGTGTCGACGCAACCTCTTTTGGATCCCTTCTGATCGTGGACCCTTCATGACTGTGACCTCCAGATCACGGTCTATCAGAAGGCCGCGTTTACCTTCCTCCCGCGTTGCGAGATGACCCACCCTCCTAGTGAGTCGACGTTGACCCCTGCTTATCGCGACCATGGTTAGACCGCTTCTATGAGATAGCAATCGTATGAAGACCGCGACCTTGCCTAGCTTTACAACTTTTTGTAGTTCGTGTTGGTTTGTGAGGCCCAAGCTTTGTTCAGGTTTTAGCCATTTCTATTCCACCGATATTCCAGTGTCCCTTAATATCACCACCTTGAATCTTGGGTCATATCCCTATGACCGATCATTAGGCTTCCACTTTTAATACTTGGTTACATATGCTTGTCATTCGAACTCTTGGCCATTAAATAATCTGGATGTCTAGATTTCGTGGGATCTCTGATCCACCCTTCAATGTCAACCCACCAAAGGGGCCTAGTCTGATCCTGGGGAGAGCGCCTGAAAAGTTCTAGTGCCCACGGGAGTTCTAATGACATGGTGAGACATTGTACTGAAGTACTTGCTAGCATGTAAGTCTATGACATTCCACTTCGAATGAATGTGATACATTTATTTGACATGAATACTCGAAAGTACTTGCTTGACGTGACTTGATAAATAACCAATTACTTGTGCATGTTTAGTTATGACTTCGCTTGACTATTTTGTTGCCATCATGACCATTGCTCCATATGCCATGATCGAATTGAATATACTTGTTCTCATCTGCTCAATTCTTTTCAATCCTTACGGATCATGACTATGTTTCTATCATGCCCCGAGATATATGTGTATAGCGAAAGCAACTTGGGAACGAGGACAGTCGATAATATGCCTCAATCTAGTAATATAATCAGAGCGCAATAACATCCACATAAGAGGAATGCACAAGATATGGACTCAAAATTTTCAACTTTTATTGATAAAATAATCCCAATGTTACATAACAGTGGCTCTCCTTACCACAGATATTTTTATTTTATTTTATTTTATTTTAACTAGGGATATCATGGTCTTTTCTCATGTTAGGTTAAGATTAACCATGGTTAAATTCTCGAGTAATAACAGATAGTTACGGAGATGGTTTTTTTACACAATTAGAGTTTACAGAGTGATATGTCTGTTAATGCATTTCCAAGAGTGATTTTTTGTAAATTCATATCTAATAATGGTTTTCATGCAAAAAACCCTAAACTAAATAAGCCAAACCCAATTTTTAGAAGCTTCTTATGTAGACCCGTGCATGGAGCATTAGGGTTTGAGATTGAACAAGGAAAGTGATTGCGGATAGGGCAGGGAGGAGATTAACATGGGGAACTTAACCCTTTAAAAATCATGCACGTAAAGGGGGGCTCTTCTCTTATAAATACGAGCTCCTGCGACGGTAGGAGCATCTTACTGCTGCTATTGTGTTCAAAGGAGAAGGCTCACTCATGCGTCGACGGCTGGTCTTCCTCCTCTTCTTCTTGTTCGAAGATAGTCTTCCTTGTCGTCCCTCTGCTGCTGTGACTATTGCTGTTGCTACCACCGTTGCTGCACGAAGAAGCGGGCAGCTTCTTCCTCTAATTCTTCTACTTCTTCTTCCCTTCGTTTTTCGTTCTCTTCCTTCAAACCAATCAAGGTAGGTGTTCTCAATATCTCAAGTAAAACCCCACTAATAATTGAAGCCTGCATGCAAATTGCATCCACCTTAAAGTCCTGTTTCCATATTCTCTGCATGTTTTTCATAAGTTTTAATAGTGTTTCTATTTCATATGAAATTGGCGACCAGAATAGGGGATGCAATTTAAATGGAGCCTCGCTAGAAAGGAGCTAATTCTTGAATTATCGTCAACTGGACAGACGTCAATTAATGGGCACCCACTACACCTGACGCTATTTCCTTTAGTGTAATTAATAAGTAACGCATCTTTAAAATTTAATAAGTATGAAATCTAATTGTAAAATTTTTGCATAAGCATGCATTCAGAGTCCTCATATTTTTCTCTAAATCTCCATGTATTGAGTTCCATGAAAGTCCTCATAAACAGCAAAGGGATACTATTCATGCATGGATGAAGAGATATGATTCGCACCGACAGAGGCAAGTCAGGCCGAAGCTTCCACCTCCCATCATGTCACTAGGTCTGGGAGGAAATGGAGACGCCTTCCCCCAACTTGTCACAATATCATGTTTAAGGGTGAACAGTCATACCAAATCCCCGAGCCTGAGGTCAAGGGCGCAGAAATCCCGCCTCCGCCCGATCTTTACCCTAAAGATACAAGCGGCCAAGGGGTTCCCTCATTTGCTGAATTCCTACTATCACAAAAGGGCAAGCAATTATGCCAACAAGCCGAATCAAAGACCAAGAATGCTTCGGCCCTAGCCTTGGCTGCTTCACCTTCGACAGATGAAGGTCATATTGGCACTGCCCCTCTTGCTAAATGCATGCAAGTAAAAGAACTAGTTGACCAGATACGGCGGGACCAGGTGGCACCCGAAGAAGAAGATAACCACCTTGTGAGCCGACTCCTCCGATACCAAATGATGGCAGATAGGGCAAAGCCAAAGAAATAAGGTTGGCTAATGTCAGGGTTGACACCAGGATAATGAAGCAGCTGAAGAGGATCCTTGCAAGGTTCAACGTCTGGGAGATACTCTCCTTAGATGAGGAAACCAGACAGGCCGTCATTGCAGCCCTACAAACTTCGGCACGCTTTGAGAGCTGCTTTGCTGAGATGCAGTCGGGGGCAGCTATAACTTTTACTGAGGAAGACATTCTCCTACCCTCTGTCAGCCACAACAGACCCTTGTACATGAAGGGGCAATTAAACGGTCAGCCCATAAACAGAATTCTAATTGACCCAGGGGCAACAGTGAATATACTCCCCTACTGAGTTTACTAGAAACACTACTTTGACGTGCACCTGATTGAGGTCAGGGATATGAGAATTGTCGGTTTTAACTAGAAATTTGAAGTCCCCATGGGCATGGCAAAGTTTGACCTCTCGCTTGGAGATTTCATCACTAAGGTGCAATTTCATGTCATAAACTTTGAAATCTCATACAAGGCGTTGTTGGGTCGACCATGGTTGCATCAAAATCGGGTGGTACCTTCTACTCTCCACCAGTGTATCAAATACCCCCTGGATGGTAAAAAATTTCGTTAGCACTCACAAGTCACTCTTATCACCTAGGTCATGTTGGAATTATCGGTATACTGATTTGACCAATATTTTAGTTTTTGGATCGCCGAACCTAACTTCTTTAATTTTAAAATAAGTACATTTAGAGAATGCTATTTTGAGCATTGAGCCCAAACTGAATATTCAATTTAGATTCCGTTAGCTCTCTCAAGTCACTCTCACCATCTTGGTCATGTTGGAATGATCGACATCTTGATCTGATCGGTATTTCAAATTTTGGACCCCCGAACCCCAGTTCTCTGATTTGTTTTAAACTAACTTACTTCTTAATTGGGTCTTTTTTTATGTCGAGCTCAAACAAGATATCAAAATAGGATTCCATCACCTCTCGCAAATTAAATTGGTATTTCAGGTTTTAAGCCCCCAACTTCAGCTCTTTGGAATGCTTTAAACTATGCTAATTTTCACGGTAGTTTCTTTGAACTAATTAGGAGTATTATAACTCAAATTTTTGAGAAATTAAAATTTATAACAAACACTCACATGAGGGGACTGCTCTAAGGTTGAGGGTGCTCAATGAAGAGGCCAAACCCTTGCTTGGGTAAGGAGGGTAATGACGGCCTGCATAATGGAATCTCTAAGTGTACACATCTCTGCTCGAACGATGTCTCTGATGTGGCTCGGAGAAGAACAAGGGCCAGGTGGGGGCGTATTAAAGGCACTACTAGTAGTCGGGATAGCACTCGAACTCACATGGGATGATATCATCGTGCTACTATCTAAGTTCCACCCAAAACCATGTAGTCTTCCTTTCTTCGGTGTGCCAACTACCGCGACCCATGTCATCAGATCAAACTCTGACTCTTGTGCGCCCCCCTCCCCGTACTTCTCCAGGATTTGTCTGCTATATGTCTCTTGCAAATTGAATCAAAAAAGCTTGTAAATTTCATATGAATCATTAATGGGAATCGACGCCGAGCATGTATAGTTTATTTTACAATTATGTCATTTTAGTTTGTGTTTATATCCTAGGGAAAGTATGTACGCAATTGTAAGACTTTATAAGCCATCGAGTCATTCCCTTGGATTGTTTGGGTTGAGTTGGCGGTCCGTTTGCTAAAAATCCGGCAGCATCTCCCCTATACCCGGAATATGCCAAAGGGGTAGATAGGAAACCGTCCACGGAGAGCCGAGACGGAGTCCGTAATAAATGGGCATATTGAAGCCCTAAAGCCGAAGGAGCCGAGAAGTAATGGGACAATGTCCGCCATAAGGCGGTTTATTGATGCCCCTTTTAAGGAACCGCCGGAGAACATGTAGTGACAGAACTCCGTGGCCGATGGGGATAATAATAATAATAATAATAAAACTAAAAGAATAAAATGAATGTAGGGGTAAAACCTCGTTGATATAGCTCCTCCCCTTTTTATGGGGTTTGAATATGAGGGCCCAACAAAATCGATCCATAGAAAGTAAAATGCACGTATTTATTCTCGCATTCGTATGCACACACATATATGCCCCCATATATACACAGATGGTAGTTGGGTTAGTTTGGAAAAATGCAAAGGATTATTTTTATGTAACTTACAGACCCACATATGGTGGAACAAAATGGTGGCTGGGTGGGGTTTTGGTTTAATCTAATGGTTAATTAATGCATGGTATAGGTGGACATTATACAGATGTGGGAGTTTAAGGGATGGGCTGATGGCTGTTTACATGAGGACACGTAGTGAATGGGGCCACACATTTACAAACGAAACTATCTGAACTTGCCTCTCATGATACAGTGCACCACGTGGGTTACGACGTGCTCAACAGGTAACCACGCTTGCAAGCATATGAAACGGCAGGAAAGCAAGCGGATACGGCGGGAAAATGAGGGAAGTGGGGTCTCGGCGCAATAACTTCTTGGCGGGCCAATCATCGACGCGAAGGTTGGTGTTTTGCGTGCGGACGGCCTCGGCGTGGTTGGGAATTTCGGTGCAGCAGGGTCTCGGCGTGGCAACTCCCGCACCGAGAGAAAACAGGTGCACCGAGAGGAAATGGCGCCGAGAGCTTCTAAAAGGAGATTTTCCGAGGGGAGTTTTAGAAGGATTTGAAGCTCACAGACTTTCCATTTGTAAAATTTCAAGGATTTTGAAGCTGGATCTGGGAGTTTCTGGGGAGGCTAGTGGGCATCCAGTCAAACCACCTAAATGGTCTAACACTGGACCGTCACACGGAGCTACGTAGTATACCTATGGACCGCGAGAGACACCCACTCTAACTGACTTAAACAATTGACTCAGTCACATAGACAATAGCGGTCTAGCAAGGGGCCGCTAAAGACTAGAAACGGTCTAATAAAGGACCGCTAGGCTGAACTGACTTAAAATATTCACCTAAGTCAAACGTAGTAAGCGGTCTAAACATGGGCCGCCTACTCAAGCTAAACGGTGTATCGTAAGATCGCTAGCCAGGCTACCGAATTACTCAAACTCAAGCAGTCACCCATTGGGCTGCCTGAAGAAGGTAAATGGTCCAGAAATGGACCACGGACCTTGATAAATGGTCTATCGCGTGATCACGAAGACCCGAACCGACCTAACGCTAAACTGACAACCCACGAGGCTTAGCGGTCCACCATAGGGCTGCTAAAGCAATGAAACGGTCTCTGGAACGACCGCGAGCATGATACGGCAGGAAAATAGGGGATCAGTCAGAATCTGGCCTTTCCACGTCCCGTTCACTCTAAAACGAAGAGGAAACAACCCTAAGCATGATAATAACCTTCCACAGTCTGGAAGGGGTCAAATCGCCACCTAAACGGCAAGAAACGGGCGATTCTACCGAATCGACCCTATTTCAGTCACATGGGTTCCCGAGCTCATACCGGCCCCGAATGACCACCAATCACAACGAAATCAGTGGAAATGGAATGCTGACATGGTGGGGGTTCCAATAATACCAATCTAGCATGAAACTGTTGTCGGTAAAGGCGAACTCACCGCACACCCCGCGAGGCATGATTTCACCCAAATGAAGTGAAACCCGCTCAAACTCGCACTGTTCTGCTCCAAATCGCGAGGGATCATAGCAGAGAAGTAGGGCTTCTATCTCCCTACCTCCACCGAAGTTCTCACACCCCAAAATGACTAAACCACTTTGAAAACCATCACACAAACTGAATACGCCGGCTTTGAATCCACCGAGGGATCGCACCAACGCCATGCTGCATCCTCCACGCCATCACGCTCCACGATCACTCTATCGTGTTCCAACCTCGGGAGACACCTCAAGGCCAGCTGCTTTTTGGGTTAATTACCGCACACCCAAGAAACTTTATAAATGACCCTGCTCCCCTGCCTTTATCTAAGACCGCGTTTGGTATCACCTTGTTCGGAGATTTTAATGATTGAAATCTTGAGATAAGGTTTCATCCCTACTGAATGAATTTTGATGATACCGAAAAATATGTATCATCGGATTTTTATTTTAGAGAGAGATTGACACAATGAGCTTTGCATGCCCACCGTTGTAAAAGTTAGTGAGACCAAGCTTCTAGAAGATGGGGAAAAGATTTTGAATATCAAGAGTCAATTGTATCCCTGGCCATCTCATTACTGGCACGAGACATTAAGATAAAAAGGTGAATTCATAAGTTGTTGCCTGTCATCTCACGTGTTTTATCAAATAAGTCAACGTACTTTTGAAACGAACCTGCTCTCCAGTCGATAAATCTTGTACGTATTAATAGTCGCACGGAATAGCTACTTTTGAAAATTTTTAACCTTTAGACAGCGTTTTCAAACGCGGCCTAATTGTTATATGGTAGTTTAGGGTCGTTCTTCAGCTGAGATATACGTACTGTGTTGCGATCTGTCACCTCTAGAGAGATCACTAGACTCTTGAATGACAGCGGCAGAAGCCTTGTTCTCGTCGCAAGAAGAAGATGTTGAAGGATCACTCGTGCGCAAATAAAGATGTACAGAAGAAGAGAGAATGAAGAAGATAAGAGAGAGAGAGAGACAATACACATAGATTTACATTATTCGATTGACATTGTGTCTCCTACGTCCACGGAAGCTTCCTTCAATTTTCTTCTTTGTACTAAGAACAAGAACAAAAGTACAATTGGACCGGACCTATGCTGCATGCCTTTCTAGGGAATATACTTAAGTTAAGATTTCTCGGCATCAAGGATCTTTTCAACAGCATCTAGATCTTTCATTTCAAACTCTTTGCTCAATAAAAATTTCAGATGATTAACATCATCCATGCACTTAACAATAATCGACATATCATCCATGTATAACATCAAGCAGATATATATACCTTTTGCGAGATTTCTAAAATAAACACAACAATCATTCACAAGATCGCTGGGCACACTTGAACGAGAGGATGAAGATGAGGATCCCCAATCACCTCACGGGACGAGAGATCACAATCCTGGTCGACGGGTTTCCGGTCACGGGGACGTTCCAGAGCAACGTCGTCGACCCCGAGACGCAGCAGTGGCTGGTGGCGCTGACCCACGGGACCTTCGAGGCCGACAGGGTCGGCGGCTGGAGCACCATCGGCATGTCGCTCGACGGAGGCAAGCTGCTGTCGTGAGCGAGCACCTGGTCGACACCGAGATCAAGCTCGGGCAGTGCAACCGGTGCCAGGCGTACGTGTTCATGGCGATGGCGTCCGGGGTCCGGTCGGCGGCCGACCCCGCGCCGGTCGACAGGAACCGGTACATCGCGGCACTGACGCAGGGGCTGAGGCTCTTCCGGCTCATCGAGCGCGCTGGGCGGCCCTACAAGCTCCAAACACGCCGTCCGGCGGACCTGGAGCCGTCCTTCGACCCCGCAGGCGCTCAGACGGGCACACAGCGGCTTCTGGCGGAGCACGGCTGCGGAGGGCACCAGCGGAACATGATCACCTTCACGGAGGTCGAGCAGCGCCCTCCCTCAGCCCATGCGAAGCCTGGCAGCAGTCGTGTGGGTGGGAACCTCCCCGAAGCTGCCCCCGGCGCAGAAACGAATCCATTCGTAGCTGCAAGTCATGTGAACCCCCACCCTTCTGAGCCTTATCCGAAGTGCGGTATTTGTTCGCGGTATATCCGCAAGGGCGAATCGCACTGGGGAATTCAGCACGGAGTGGTGTGGGTCTACGCGGAACACGAGGATTGTCCGTGACAGATGAATACCGGGCTGGCAACGAGGATATCTACATCACCGTCGCCGCCCGACCGGACGGGAATGTGTCCCTGGGGATACATTTCACTGCAAATGGCGAGCGGATTTACGGTATAGTATTGCCTCCGGAGACCGCTCGCAATGCTGCGCAGAAACTCACCCTCGCTTCGTGGAAAGCGGAGGAACTGAAAGAATGGATCGAGGGGCAGGCTGATGGATGATTTCGATATCTGCGATCAGCACGGGAGATCGCTTGATCACCCCTGGGGCTGCTTCGGATGTGAGATGTCCGAGTTCCTGGCGGAGAAAGAGGACACATGGGAGCCGCTGTGGCCGACGAATCGATAACCGAGCTACTGGAATTGCTTGACGTCAATTGCAAGGCGTTGTATTCCGGGTGGCGTGAGAAGGTGGACTACAAAGTCCCGGTGACATATCACAGCGACGATTGCACCCGTCCGCCTCGCTGTGAATGTCCCGTTGTCGAGGAAAAGCGAACGCGTGAAGTTCAGCGTCCGGGGTTGCTCGACCAATTGCGGGAATTCCAGCAGAACAAGGATGTCGACAGGAATCCGAAGGCGGAGCGTGCTGCGCCGAGGGTGAAGAAACCCAAGCTGCACCCCGAACTGAACGGCTTCCTCACCCTGGACGAAATCACGTGCGAGGCGTACATGATGCTCGACCGGATCTTTGAAGAGGTCGGGCGAGACCGCACGTGGCTGTCTCAGAGCGTCAAGGGCATCATGATGGGCCTGGTGTATCAGGTGAGTCAGTTCGCCGGACAGAGGCCCGATCTGGCGCGTCAGGTGCTCAATGCGACGACCCGCTGGGTGTACGCCGCGCGCCGGACGCTCAACGTGACAGTCTCGGACGCCATGCTCGAAGGCGTCGTGTGCGGGAATTGCGGGGGTGGTCTGACGGTAGCGTGGGATAACAGCAGTGAGGTGCGCTGTATCGGTAAACCCGACGAGCCGCCCTGTGGCCACACGTACCCAAAAGAAGAGTGGGTGTCGCTTTATGAGCAGCAACGCTCTAAATAAGGAGGGGCTGCTTCACTTGGTGGCACGTGCTGAAAGGGGCGCATTGCTGCCGGGCGAAGCGCAGATCTTGCGCGAGGCTATCGAGTTGCTGGACGACATGTGCGCCACGCTCGAAGCCATCGCGCGGGGTGAGGACACCGAGATCGAGATCGTTTATCCGGGTGGTGAACCCGTACCCGAGGGGACAACTGAATAGTGCAGGTAGATTTCGGGGACATCTTTCGTCGGCATGAAGCTGGAGAAATAGATCAGGCCGAGAAAGAAGCACTGCTCGACATGGCGCGTGAGGGGATGCTTTCGCGAGAACCGATGGATCCGAAGCCTGAGCCGCAAGGGGTGGTGTACTACATCAAGACATGCTGCCGGATCAAGATCGGCTTCACGGTAGATCTTCCGCGTCGCATGAGGGAGCTGGGGCCTGACGAGCTATTGGCGACAGAGCAGGGAACACCCTCGGTCGAGCGTAAGCGTCATGATCAGTTCTCGGAGTACCGTATCCGGGGCGAGTGGTTCCGGGAGTCGCCTGCGCTCGCCGCGCACATCATGGCGCTCAAGGCTCGGCATCACTCGGCAGATACAGGGTTCGCCGGGGAGCGAATGATCAATACCGCCTCAGCACAAGCCTGGACGGGTCGCGACAGACAGGTGCTCTACCGCTGGGCCAGGGAGGGTCGTATCACGCGGTACGGTACGCCTCAAGAAGCGTTGTGGGACATATTCGAACTGCCTGCAAGGAGGGCCGACGGAAAGCTGCCTGATCCGCCCCCGAAAAGATCTTGATCGAGGGGGTTGACAGGGGTGCATCGATAGCGCACCATAAGGGCTTGATGGTGGTGCCTTGTAGCCCAAGATCACCACTCCCGAAATCAGGGCACAAAAAAAGGACCCCCGGTCAGCTCCCCAAGTGGGAAGCTGCCGGGGGTTTCTGCGTTGTCAGTCCTGCGTGCCGACGCGCGTCGCGTACAGGGACAGGATGTTGTCGATCATGTAGGTGATCGCCTTGTCGTCACCCTGCACGTGCCAGTCGGTGATCTCGTGTCGTTCGAGGCCACCGTCCGGGTCGTAGCACTTGCCGATCTTGTAGTCGTAGACGTCGACCTCGCCGTGCGGAGTCTTGACGAACCACTGCGCCATCTGCTTGTAGTCGTCGCGGGGGTTGTCTCCGTCGTTGCCGAACGCCTTCACCAGCAGGGCGTGCGGCGCGGTCAGGTAGTTGACGTTGGATTTGCCGGTACGGTATTCGAACTGCATTCAGATCTCTCCGTTCTCTTCGAGGGCAGCGATGAGCCTGCCCCATGAACCCTGCAACTGCCGCAGCTCTTCCTTGTGCTCGGCAATGCCTTCGATGATCTCTTCGCGGGTGTATTCCTGGGATCCCTGCTCTACCGCAAGGACGAGATCGAGGACGTCCATTCTTCGTGCTCTTCCGTCTCTAGTGCCGGGAATGACGTTGCGCGTTCGTGTTCGTGGATCTGTTGCAGCAGTTCCTCGAATTCCTCGTCAGACATGACATTTCATCTCCTTTTGTTCCGGGGGATGGTTATTTAGGCCGAGGTTTCACTAAGGCGCTCAATACGGGATTGAGCGCCAGGGTGAGTCATCGACCGGCACGGGCGAGAGCAGCACGCGCGTGCGCCGACTGCTCCTGAAGCTGCCTGCGGGTGAACGTGACGTTCATGCCGTTGCGCTCGCGGTACTCATGCGCGGCGCGCACCAGCCATGCGGCCTGCTCCTCGGACAGGTACAGGAACTGCGTTTCGCGGGCCACACCAGCGTGGCAGATGCGACCGCGACCCTTTTCCTTCGGGGCAGGCTGCGGAACGCCGCAGTCGTAAGCGAGCATGGTCCACGCCTGCTTCGTGTAGCGGGCCAGGATGCGGTAACCGAAGTTTTCGCGGATGGCACTGCCACCCATGGCCTCAGCGCTCGCGAACTGGGCGATAGCGACGACGTGAATCTTCGCCGCGCGCCCCATGAACATGATGTCCTTGAGCGCGTCCATGGCGTCGTATGCGCCCTCCGGAAGCTTCCGGGACATGCTCTTGAGCGCGTCCATCGTGGCGTTCATCTCTTCGAAGACCAGCACGATTCGGGGGCCGACCGGCGCTTCGTCGATCGGTCCGGGGAACTGATCAACAACCTCGTTCCGGCGGTGAAGTTCCATGCCGACCGAAACCAGCGCGTCACCGATCTCGGTGAACGTCTGCGCGTAGTGAACGCCGGGCAGGTTCTTCGCCCAACGGTGTGAGTGGCGCTTCGCGTCCAGGAAGACGACGTTCGCGCCCTGCGTGAGCGCCTGGACGGCGACTCCGCGCGCGATGGTGGACTTGCCGCCACCACTGCCCGCATTGATCAGAACGTGCGGGGAGTCGTTGTCGAGATCGATTCGGATCGCTTCGCCGTCACCCGTGACGCCGAGAAGAATCTCGTTGTCGGGAGTGGCGTAGAGATCGTTCTTCGCTTCCTCCCACCCGTAGATTTCGGGGAAGTGAATCGAACCCTGCGGGGTGCTGAGACCGGAGTACAGGCCAGCGTCGAAGTTGAGCATTTCGATCATTCCTTTGGGTGTGTGAGGGATGGGTGGCAACTCCCGTTCGGGGAACGGGAATCACCATCGGTCACTCACTCGCGTGCGCGTAACGGTCAAGGGTGGGACGGCGGTTGACACCGGCAAGGTGCTCGGTCCACACAACCCACGTGGTGGCTTGCAGCTCGCTCGGGGTGATCCCAAGCTTCGCCGCAGCGTTGCGGTAGGCGAGCGACAGAACCGCGTAACGGCCCTTGGCGCTCAAGCCACGGTTTTCGTCACCGTACGGGCGACCAACGGCCACATCGTGCGCGTGGCGGTCGATGCAAACCGCTTCCGGGTCATCGGGGTCGAGGATGCACCGATAGAAGTTGCCGGTTTTCATGTCCATGGGCAGCACCTCGGAAGGGTCTACGCCGGACATGATCTTCGCGACCTTGGCGAGATTTTCGGCGGTGTGACCATGAACCCGGCCGTCAAACGCATCACGCGCTAGACGCTGATTCAGGTCCCATGCCTTGTTGGCGGAGAGTGCGGCGATGACGCCAGCACCGCGAACAACGTCACCTTCTGACAGGAAATCAGCCAACTGGTGAGCGGTACGGTACCATTCGTGCCCGCGACGCTTTTGATCATCACTGGCCTGGTTGTAGACCTTGATGATGTTGCGGATGTACCGGCGACGCGTAGAGTCGGACGGTTTGGTGGGGATCATGACTACTCCTTAGGGGAGTTGATACAGTCACAACCAACCTCCCTTTAGGGGAGGCTGATTGAGATTGGATCACCTCATATGTCGAGATCTTCGAGCCGCTCGTTGTCCGGGTCGTAAGTGGCTTCCAGCCAATCGGCCCACTCGGCTTCAAGATCGATGTCCACGTCGATCATGGGGAGAGTGATCTGAAGATCACCTTCCGCCTCGGCCTCCCACATGATCTCTTCCTGGCAGTAGATGCAGCCAAGATCACGATGTGAGGGGCTGTGGTAGCGATCGTGCCACTTATCGATCATGCAGGTCATGATCACTCCTAGTACGGGAGAGGCTTACCGGATGGCGTGCGCGTATCCGGCTCATCCTGGGGACGCGGTCGCGCTTGCTTGCGGATCCTGACTTGCCTCACGGTTCCTCACACTCTCCGGTAGCTATGTTGAAGATCTCAATTTCGTGGCGCAGCCTGCCGAGTTGCCGGGCATGGACGCGATCCACGATGTGATCCACGGCGTCAAGGTAGATCTTGCCGTCATGCTCCCACATCCCGAAATACCGGGTACGAGAGTGATCACTGACGTAGCCTGCGACGTCGTCAGGAGTGATGGCGTCAACGGGGATCGTTGCGACGTGAGATCGGCCGCCCACGAAATAGCCCGTGGTGGGCAGTGAGTGACCGAGTGCGTCAACGGTTGCGCCGGGCGCGCCATTTGAGATAGCGGCCCACAGATCACGCGTGATGCGCGTGTCGTCGCGGGTGAGAGTGGCCATTGCCGTGACCTCCTTTTGGGGATCGAGTCGCACCGTTTCAGGTCTACCCTTGGCGGAACATCACGCGTTATCGCGGGTGATCGGATTCCGCGACTCCGTGACTCATGCGCCGCAATCTCTTTGGTTGCGCGGGCGGTTGCTGTGTCAGCGACTCGTCGTGTTGGGGAGTGGAGTTGCACCACTCTGATACTGTTCCCAACTGTTCGGCACTAGGCAAGATCGTTGCCACTCTGCGCGGGATGTGCACTAGCCTTTTCAGGGGCCTTATACACTTCCTGTCCCGTTTTCTAGAACGGGCACCTTATGGAGAGAAAAAGATCAACAACTAGAAGAGATCCACTCGGGGAGCTTTTCTTTTCTGTTGTACTTACAGTGTACCCCAAAGACTGACGAGAAACCGCATCGAACCAAGATTTTTCGGGGGAAATTTTGAAGGGTAGGAGCGGACGCCCGTGGCGGAGACTTGTTGCGCTGGCACGGCGTGAGTTGCCGCCGGTATGCCATCTGTGTGGTGGCATGATCAATATGGGGCTAGATCACAACGACCCCATGTCCTGGACGCTAGATCACATACACCCGCTTGCAAATGGGGGTGCACCAGAAGATCTTGCAAACGTGGCACCAGCACACAGGAGGTGCAATTCTAAAAAGGGTGCTAACAATTCATACAACGGTACCAAGATAAAGCGGTCCCGCATTTGGTAAAAGGGTAGGCCAATAGTAAAAGGGTGCATGTATAGTAAAAGGGTAGGAACATTAGTAATAAAGGCCCCCTTCATATAAGGCCCCTAATAATAGGGTTTACATATAGCACCATAACAAGCACCCACATATAGACTACATGTAATATGCATATACAATACATACATATATTGTATATACATATTGTACTATATTCACAATACATAATACAACATACAATACATAATACATATACACATATACCATATACACATAGTACATATACATACTACATACATACTACATATATACACATTACTATAATATACTAATACAATACATAATACATAACACATATACCATAAGGAATCAAGGAAGCAACTTTAAATTTGGATGACACCATGTCACCTGCAAGGGACTGCTTCCCAATGGGGTTCTGCCAATTATTCTGGGATGGATAAAGGGTTATTTGGCTGCTATGTTGAAGAAATTTGAAGATAATCATCTTTTGGTTAAACATTTCAATGCTACTTATTTGGTGTTGATACCCAACACTGAAGGAGCTGAAGAGATGAAACGATTTAGACCAATCAGTTTATTCAATAGGTATAATAAAACTATTAGTAAAGCCCTTACAACTGGACTTAAGAGAGTGATTGTCCTAATAGTGGATAGGAATCAGACTGCTTTTATCCAAGGGAAGTCTATTCTTGACAACTTTTTGGCAGCTTAGGAGTGTCTTCATTATCATAAGGCCTGCAAGAAGGAATGCTTGGTCATAAAACAGGATTCATAAAAGCTTATGACAGATTAAGTTGGACCTGTATCAATAGTGTTACATTCAACCGGATTTAGGAAAAAATGGAAGAATTGGACAACAGCTAGATTCTCTATTTTACTAAACAGAGAACCTTGTGGTTTCTTTAACAGTCTTGTGGTTTCCAGAAAGGAGATCCTGTGTCTCCTTGCCCATTCATTTTAGTCAGTCAAGCACTTAGTAAGATATGGGTAGAGGTGCTGGTCACGCATCTACTAAAGGTGAGAATAGATGGCCTAACTATCATTCATTACAGTATGTAGAAAATACAACCTTATTTTCAGCAGGAGAGATGACTGGACTGCAGAACATCAGGAATTTGCCTGTACTTTCAAAGGTGACTGCAGGTTTGAAATTTGAAAATTAACTTCATGAAATCTGAATCAATCGATCGGCAAAGGTGTTGCAGAGCAGGCTGTGACAGGAGCAGCAGATACTTAAGATGTAAAGAATCCCCCTTCCCTATTAGGTATCTTGGCTTACCATTGTCAATGGATCATTTAGGCAGCAAGATCAGATTGGGTTATCCTAGAAAGTGGAAGGATGGAAGGCCAGGATTGCAATCTGCAGGTGGAAGATGGATTTTATCCCAAATGTTTCTCTCATCTCTTGCTATTTATCTGTGTTGCTACTCCCAAAGGCAGTTGAAAGGAAGATCAAGTCCATTAGATGTTCCTTCTTTTAGAAAGAAGCAGATTCAAGGAACAAGGCGTTGCACATTGTCCAATGGGATAGGTCTGCAGAAGTAAAGGAGGAGTTGGGTTGAAATCTTAACAATCTTCTCCTGCCAAAGCAATTACGGAAGTTAGGAGAGGAGAAGAAAGTGGAGCCCTATGGCAAAAGGTAGTAAGGGCCACAGTTATAAAGGCAGTAGAAAATGGAGATTGGAGAATAACAGCCCCTCAGTAGTAACCCAGATTTGGAGAAATATTTATAAATACATTGATTTTATGAAGATGACCATTACATTGTCGGCTGGGGATGGTCCGCCCATCAGATTTTGGGAGGATCCTTCAACAGATGCTCTGACTTTCTCATCCTTTTTCCCACATTTATACAACTTTGCTTCTGAAAAAGGGAAGGAGATTCATTTCTTCAGTGATAGGAGTGGATCAAGACAATCTTAAAATTTCGGACGGGCAATGGGGCACGCCAGGGGTGGCATCCCGCGCAAACTAGGTTCCCCTCGGTGGAGGGGGCTCCCCACCGAAGCTCCCTGGTTCTACATCAAATTGGTATCCTGCTAGGGATCGAAGTGGGGGCAGGGGAGGAAGAGGGGGCTTCCGGAGGCCTGATAGCCAAGGGAAAACAGGTCCCATCTGTTTCAGATGCAGAAGCAGCAGCCACATTCAACGATATTGGTGGATGCCGAGGGGTAGGGGATGTCAGAGGCTCACGTCCTAACAGATGATATGCAGACATGGTCCGGGGAGGTTTCTAGTCTGTTCCAGCAGAGGGAGGAATGCAGCCATGCCTGGAGAGAGGACTCATCCCCTCCGACTTCACCTGCGGCCGAGTAGAATGGCTGCAACAATGCCTTTGGGTCTCCCTAGTGGAGGGAGGGGTGCAGTTGGAGTGAGTCAAAGCCCGATTGGAGGCAATGGGAGAGAGTAGAGGGGAGTGGGAGGTCAGGCATGTGAGTAGAGATAGGTTTCTGGCAGTCGGTCCAGATGTGGACACCGTGGCGGAGGCGGAGGCGGCAGCGGCGGCAGGCTACATCATGGCCGAAGAGACACTCCTTTGTCTACAGAGGTGGTCCTAGGTGAGGGGAACCTTCCCCAATCCGAGAGAGGTCCGGCTCTGCATTGCCTTGGTGAAGAGGGTATCTCTCTCCTAGTCTGGCCATTTGCAGCGCTGGAACAGGGTAGCCTTGGTTTCACTCGTGGAAGTTCTCTCACCACCATGGAAGCCACAGTCCGGGTGTGCAATGCCGTCGAGGTGCCGTCAGCCATTATCTTTCCACTCGGAGGCGAGGCACTCGTTGTGAGGGTGCTGCTGCGCTGGTGGGTGAAACTAGGGCAACAGGACGTCCATCGCGAGGAGGAAGAAACACAGTCCCCTGGGGTACGTGGCAGCAGCTCACGGATCGTTTCAAATTTCGAACCGCCCGCACATCTTGATGGGCCAGACAGTCCAAATTGTAACGGGCTGGATAGGCGGGCGAATGGAGAGGGGATGTTGGGTCTGGGTCGTGGGCCGGTTCACCTTAAGCAGTCCCAGAACTTATCCGGGTCTGTTCTGGAGGCACGTATTGGGTCCGCTGGGCCCACTAAAACTTGTCTTCCCTGCTCGACTTCCCCGACTGACCTACCCTCAATGCAACAGGCAGGAGGTGGCAGAATCCAGTGACGCCCACTGCCGAGAAGTGCCGACGGGCCCAGGCTGCACGCGACCACACTCCGGCAACAAGTGCCTTGCCTCCGGCAGCCACGACCGACTAACGCCATAGCGGAAGCTTGGCCGGCGGCTCGAGCACTTATCAAGGTCGATGGCTCAATGGAAAATGTGCAGGCCTTGTTGTTCCAATAGGGGATGGAGCTGGGGACTGAATCACTTCAGCTCTGCATTCCCTCCAGCAAGTAGGTACAGCAACTACCCGATGACAAGCTCCTCACTCCAGCAGGTGCAGTAGGTGTTGCTCCTTCCTGGTGGACCTGGGGAATGGCAGAAAGTATGGCGGACTGAGGTTATTCGGAGCCTGGATGCAGAAGAGGAGGAGATCTCAGACAGAGAAAATGCTGTAATACCTAAGACCTCGGGAGGAGATGGGAGTATGGAGGAAGGGCAGGCGGAAGGGGAGGGGAGGACTGGGGTTAACCCAAAGCCAAACTTACCCCACCTATCAGAGCGCAGAAAAAAATTGAGAAAAAGAATCATCAGAATGAAGAAACGGCGACTGCGAAGGACCAACAAGGCTTGAGGTACTTTTGAGAAACAAAGCAAGGCATCCAGAAGGACGAGCCCAGAGGCCCATACAAACGCTCGCAAAATCGCTTGAATCGATTCATGAAATTGCTAAAAGTAATAACACAAACTCTCCCGAAATGCTGATGCTTGAAACATACCAAAACCGCGTTCGCTAAACAACGTAGTATGATTGGAAATAAAAGCATTTTGTACTCCAGAAACCTTATTGCGATGGTTTGGTACGACTCGACTTCTTCGAATCCTCCACTTTCTTCTCTCCTTCTGCGGTCCTCTTTCTGTCTTTCCTCTCCCTCTTCTTCAACGAGTCCATGTGTGCTTTGAGAATCGTTGCATATGAGGCTTGGAATCGCTGGTGGTCCTTGGCAGAAAGCTGGTATTTTCCGAAGAAAATGACAAATAAGGACAAGAGTAGATACCAAAAGAGTAGCATAGAGACGAGAGAAACATGAAAGGGGGGAACAAGCGCAAAAATAACAATGAATTGGTATACATATGAGCAGATTAGATACCTATTAACAAATGACAATTTTTTATTGCATCACGGGGCTCTGTCAAGATATTGAATAGGCTCATATCATCCCCATATGCTATCACTGCTACGAGGGGAAGGTAAAGAGCAAGCGTTCAGACATACTATTGCCCAGAAACACGGGTTCAAATTAACTAGATAGTTGGTCTATTGTCCCTCTTCATGAATTTATTATATTGCCGTGTCCTGCTAAAAAGTGTCTTCTCAACAAAAGGAAGAGGATATAATCCACCAGAAGTCGTACATCAATCATAATTCAGTATGAAAAAAGAAACGGCTGAAATTGCAAAGAGGGTTCAGCCAGAAAAAAATCAGTTGAGAGAGAAAGATAAGAGAATGCCTCTCGCCAGAGGCTGATGAAGCTTTAAAATCAGCTCGACTGAGTATATAGCACGTACGTATAACCTCCGGGGCCATGAGTAACAAACCCTTTCTTTTCCCAGAATGAGCAAGCCTGGGGATGATGAAGAGAAAACTCTCAGAGATGACAAGACAGAGAAACCTTGAGAGGAACTCATAAGGGAACCCATCCTCATTTGCGTGACACCATAAATAAGTGACACTATAAATAAATAAATTTGAGTGACACTATAAATAATGCCCTTTCAACAATTGTATATAGTCAAGTGAAGCTGTGTAACTTGGAGCTTTTGAGCAAATACCTTAGTGTAATTTCTGAGATTGTTATAGATTTAAATGATTAAGATAGCTTTCTAATATCAACTGCTATTGTTGGACTTCAGATTTTGTGCCACACCACAAAGCAAGGCCATGGGGGATGAGCTTGAGAAAGACGAAGACATTTTGGCTTTGCAGTCCCAACTTAACCAAACAAGTATCACATGGAAACAGGAGTTGGAGCGTCATGACTCCCAGGTTGAAACATTGCAGGAAAAGCTTCTGGAAGTAAAGGCCAGCATCTGCTCTTCAGAAGATATAGCTAAGAAAGAGCTGGAACTTCTTTGGAGGAGGGTCAGAACTACGGCTACATTGCTGACATACTTGAAATCCAAGGCACGTATAATGGCAGTTCCTCACTTAGCCCATACATCATGTGGAATTAAGCATCAAGATGGGATAGGGCTAATTGATAAACATGGCACACCTTTGTCTGATTGGTCTAAAAATATTGATCTATCATCATTTGAACAGTCAAATGAAGAGGTATTGCTTTTAAATAGTAATAGGCTTGGACTTTTAGATGCAAATGATGGAGCCTACATCAGTGAAGTATTAAAATCAGTCCAAATGGTGACAGATGTGATGGAAGCTCTCGTGAAGAGGGTTATCATGGCAGAAACTGAAGCTGCTCTTGAGAAAGAAAAAGTGAATCTGGGACAGGAAGAAATTAGAAAGAAGGCACTCCAAATTGAAATTATGTCTGCTAAGGTACGGGAGATGGAAAAATTTGCACTTGGTACAAACAGTATCTTGAATGAAATGAGGCAGAAGGTTGAAGATATGGTGCAAGAAACCAGTAGACAAAGAATGCGAGCAGCAGAAAATGAACAGGAACTTTGCCGTGTAAAATTCTTTAAACTTCAATATGTTTCTCCAAATACCGGACAAGTGGTTACTGGAATTCCTCTGAGATAACCACCTAAATACTTGTGGACAACTATAGACCTCCAGAGGTTAGGCTCATCCAAGTCTGCTCTCCACAGCCACTTCACTAGCAAAGCTTGATTGAACATGTCTATAGGCATAAAACCAGATCCGCCTTCTTCCTTAGATCTGCAGACATACTTCCAAGCAATAGGGTGCACTCCTTTCTCTTCCGGTCCCTTCCCTTTCCAGAAAAAAGGCGCTCTCAAGGACTCTAGCTTACAGCAAACATTTTTAGGTGCCTTGAAAATGGACATGAAGTATATAGCAATGTTTGGAAGCACTGTTTTAGAAAGCAGTTGGTACCACAAATTACACTAAAGGTCAAAAAAGAGATATACATGTAATAGTTTGAATGTTAAATTAGAACATTGGAGACATGTCTTAGAGTCTAAAGGTTTTAGAATTAATAGAAGTTAGAGTTTATGTACTGCAATTTTAGTAATAGCAGAGTTACACAGGAAAGCATAGTTCAAAGCATTCCTAAAAGTAGTAGTTTTCGGTACCTAGAGTCTATTATTCAAGAGAATGGGGAGATCTATGGCGATGTAGCACACAGAATTAAGACAGGTCGGTTAAAATAGAGAAGCGCATCAAGAGTCCTTTGTGACCGTCATATACTTGTGAAACTTAAAGAGAAGTTTTATAGAAAAACTGTCAGACATACTTTGTTACATGGTACTGAGTGTTGGGCAGTAAGAAAAACACACATTCACAAACTATGTGTAGTCGACATAAAGATGTTGAGATAGATGTGAGATAAAACTAAGAAAGATAAGATTAGGAATGAACGCTTCCGTGAAGACTTAGACATAGCTCCAAATGATGGTAAAATGAGAAAATAGGATCAGATAGTTTGGACGTGTATTTGTCGCCTTAACTCAACACCAGTTAAAAAATGTGACCAAATCTTAGTGGATGCTAGTAAAAAAGCTCGTTGAAGACCTAAAATAAGATGGTGTGATATTATTACAAAAGATATTGGCTTCTTGGGTTTAAATATGAATCCCTAAGAAGCCTGGTGCAAAAGATTTTAGGGATTTCAAACCTATCAGCCTTCTAAATGGCACGTATAAAATCATCACTAAGGTGCTTGCAGGGAGGTTGGTCATCGTGATGGGCTGGTCAGTCATTTCCAATGAGCTTTTATTAGGGGCAAGCATATTTTGGATAACTTCCTGGTGGCACATAAGTGTATCTTTGCTATGAAGAACCAAAAGAAGTCGGGGGTGGTCCTCAAGCTTGACTTTGAGAAAGATTACGACAGGGTAAGCTGGCAGTGTCTCTTCCACGTATTAGAGGGAATGGACTTTGGCGAGAAGTGGATTGGCTGGGTTAAAGCTTCTATCTCTTCGGCGTCCTTTGCAGTCCTCATTAATGGGAAGTGGTCCACGTGGTTCCACAACAGTCGGGGGGCTCCGCCAAGGAGACCCTTTGTCTTCTCTTCTCT
Source organism: Amorphophallus titanum (assembly GCA_024336825.1). NCBI lineage: Eukaryota > Viridiplantae > Streptophyta > Magnoliopsida > Alismatales > Araceae > Amorphophallus > Amorphophallus titanum. Next base: position 6,015,268 of record JANBPO010007653.1, read on the forward strand.
TTGTTCTTAGGGCTAGTGTGCTAAGTAGGGTTTGGCTGAGAGCTGAGACAGCTGGCTTGATCATAGACTTCCAGGTAGGCCAAGGTTGGCAGTATCGGCCAAACGTATCGGTTTCGGACAGAACCGGCTCGAAACCGGACCTACTCACTGTAGCAGGTCCGAAACTTTAAAAAAGAAATTTATGGTTTCGGACGAAACCGAAATTGGTTTCGCCTGGTTTCGAGCGTTTCAGCCCAATACTGCCGGAAATCGAGCGATACCGGACACTCCACTTAAGAGGGAAGTTCAGTTCCGCCCCACCCCTCAGATCTCAGATCTGAGGGGTGTTGTTGCCAGGGGAGGTGAAGGAGCTTAAAGGGGAGCTTGGGAGGGGCTTTTGCTGCTGGGAGGACGCCTCCACCACCGCCACTGCTTCTTGCTGTTTAGAGTGCGTTGCTGCCACCGCCGCCATCGTTTGAAGCTTCCGTGCAAAAGATTTCTCAATGAGGATGTAAGTTTTTCTATTTTTTCTTTTCATTGATAGTTTTCTTGTTGTAGGTAAGGTTATGTTAGATTCTACAAGTTTTTATATGTAAATTATGGCAAATCCTCAAATTAATGTGTAATTAGTGATTTAAATTTAAGACTTTTATCTAATTAAGTAAACTTCCTTCGGTTGCGCCTTGCCAACCCGTGGTCAAGAATATGCACCAGTTCTGTGATTTTCATCGCCAGCAGGGGCATTTGGTTGTGGATTGCCCCGAGTTCTAGGAGTTTGTTCATGATCTGGAAGATCAGAAGAGGATTGATTGGGCCGCCATGCATAAAGTTATTTCAAATCTTCAAAGCAAGCAATAACAAGAAGAACTGCCTAGGCATCCATCTCCCCCACTACAAGACCTGGGGCACCCCCGTGATCCTTTATCTAGTGCTACACCCACTCCGTCATCTTTGTCCCCATCCCCATCTCCATCTTCATCTCCTATGCCATCACCTTCACCATCTCCTACCCCGTCTCCACAACCTCCACAAACCCAAGCCTCTACTCAGGGTAGTGTTGCCTCCACTTTCACCTCCACCTCCGCTACTTCTACCCCCAATGTCGCTCGACACGTTGTGTCGATATGTCGATGGTGGGCACCACGACCTACCCCTTTACCCTCTCCATCTCCATCACCCCCTCCATTGCCTAACCCATGACCACCACCTTCAATGCCTACTCTCCCAAAGACCCCTATTCCATCACCTCCACCATCTTCATCATCTTCTACATCTCCATTATTTCCCAAGCCTGAGCAAGCTCAACCTTTGCCTTCGCCTCCACCCGCATTGCCTTTACCTCCACCTAAACACACCATCCCCATTAAATCTTCTGCGCCTTCCAAACCTTTTCCCTCTACTTCTCCTCCATCTACTTCCACCCAATGGAGTGGGTGTGCACTGCTTATGGTTCCCCTCAGGTCTGGTCCCCATGGAGACAATGAGCCAAGTCAGGATGATTCATTGCCGATTGTTCATTTCAAGATTTAAGATTTCATCTGCCACATGCCGGTCTGCGTCCCAGTCTCTAGCTATTTTGGGGCTAACGAGACTGTGTTTCAAAGGACAGTTGCTAAGAAGTATTCCCTTGTCTTGGTGCCAGTTTCTTCAACAGCGAGACCGGTGACTATCTCTTTGCTCATCAAAGATTATGTTATTGATGCTATTATTTATCCTTGCTCTATAGCTGTTCAGATTGCTGGCCAAGAAGACCCCACTCACTCTCTCTCTCCCGTTCACTCTCTCTCCCTCTCTCTCGAAACCTCTCTCACACTCTCTCTCCCACGTTTCTCTCTCTTACTCTCTCCTTCCCGATTTATCCATTTCAGGGACGGACCGCGACGCAGAGGGTACTGTTGGAACTAGTGCGACGAGAGGAACGCATTGACGCCCTCCATCACGTGGTTCGAGGGACGATGGAGCGAGATGGGATGAGTAGGGCGTGGTTCCCACTTCGCCAGCATGCAGTCGAATCACTGATTTCGGGACGAACGAGATAGGGGGATGGATTCACCTCCTTGCTAGGAACACATCCATACCACATGCACACCCATCCACAGCCGTTTGGCCTAGTTATGTCCATTTTTAGGCTTTTCCCTAAAATGTGTTAAATTATGATTTTAATCATTTATAGACATTTTAAATGCATTTTCTAACTTCTGTGGGCTTGTATGAATGTGGGGCATTGCAGGTTTTATGTTTTTATAGGTTTTGTAAACGAACCTGTCGATTTCTATCGACCGGGGCGTGGTTCAGTTTCAAACCAAACCCGCTCATCACCCAACTCACATGGCGGTCGCACCAAAGGCCGTCATGAGCTTAACGCACCACCTCTGGTGCATTATAGTCGCATGGCGGACCACCATCAGTCCGTTATGCTTCTGCATTCCATAGATAGGTCGTTAGTATAATGCCCCCTCTAGTGACCATTATGGTCAAGGGTTTCCTGTGGATTTTTCACGTTCAGGTGACTTTAACGCACCCTCAGTGGACCATTATGGTTTCTGAGTAGTAAAACATCACAAAAATCATTTGGGTAGTCATAGCAGACCAGTGGAGGTGCGCCATGCTCACAAAACGCAGCCCCAGTGATCTGCCATGGCCGCCGAGTCTGGAATTATAGCAGGTGAGGATGACGGACGATGGGAGGCATGCCATGTTAAGATAACGCACCCCACCTAATCCGTTATGCTCTGTGACGGTCCAGAACTGATCTGTTATGTACCATAACAGGGCAGCTCTGATCTGTTATCTCCTCTGCTATCCCAAGAGTAATGAACTGTTATTCTAATGTATTATGCTAATCGAGATAACGTGACACTTTTGGACACCCCTAAAACACAAACACAAAACCCACAGTGCCCGGGACACTCACGGGGTCATACGACGGTCATTGGGTCACAGCCGGACTGACCAGAGACCTACACAATGTGAAACAGACACGGCAAGCATGAAAATCGCCTAGCGGTCTACCCCTGGACCGTTAGGGAGCCTGGCGGTCTACCCCTGGACTGCTAAGGCCAGCCTAGCGGTCTACCCTTGGACCGCTAAGTTCCTGAAACTCGCAAACGCCTAGCGATCACTTCTCGGACCGCTAGGCAGAGTGGCGATCTTTTGCCTGACTGCTAGGCGATGCTTAGCGGTCAGTCGTAAGACCGCTACCCCACCGACCTCTCGTCAACCAAAACATGGTCAAATGGTCACCCCTTGGACCGCAAGGCAGAGCCTAGCGGTCAATCACGCGACCGCAAGCTCGAACCGACATACGGGGACCCTAGCAGTCCCATATAAGACTGCCTGACTCCCTAGTGGTCACTGGAAGGACCGCTAGGTCGTCCTGAGCGGGAAACCGACGAACCACCCAGAAAATCTCATTCCACGCCCCGTTCACACCCGTGTGAAGGGGAAAACAAGGAGAAGCTAGTCCCCTACCTCTCTAACATCGAGAGGACCCATTTAAACCCAAAAAATATGGTCAAATCACTAGATCGGGCTCACACTCCAAAACATGCTCTTTTCTCCAAAATGTGAAAATAAACCCGCTTGGCTCGTCACGGCCTACAAAACTCGCGGGAAAGGAAGTACAGAGGTTAAGGATCTGTCTCCCTACCTCCACCGAAGCTTTCGCATGTCGAGGACGTCGATCCATCGTGAAACGCCACTACAAACCCTCGCTGGGCACCCACGCTCGTGAACCGGCTCGCCACGCGCCACCGCCTCGTCCCTCGTCCCATCCTCGCCGTCCCTCACCCCACAAATCTCAGCACCTCACCCCTGTCCACCTCCGTCGACCGCCGGGAGAAGAGAGGGAGAGAAAGGGAGAGCGTGAGAAGAGAGAGAGTGAGAAAGAGAGAATGAGAGAAAGAGAGGGGGCGGGGGTTATAATCGAGTTTATGAAAAGAAATTCTCCTATTGCGACAGTTGATATCGACATAGTGATCCACATGCCAATCTATGCCTAAGATAGCATCGTAGCCTTCCATATCAAGGCATACGAGATTTGCAGGGAGATTATGACCTTCAATAGTTACCTCACTATTCGGGTAGTGGGTTGTAATTTTAGTTTTAGGACCTCAGGGTGTGGTAATAGCTAGGTCTGAAGGTAGAGGAACAAGTGAAACTAGTAGGGTTATAACAAAAGTAGTAGATATAAAGGAATGAGAAGCACCAGTATCAAATAGTACAAAAATAGGATGTGAATAAATTTGAACGGTACCTTCCATTAGCCCATCATCCTTGGGCGCTTCTTTATCTATAACGGCATTACGACGAGCCTGCTACTTTCATCTGCCATTAGAAGGTTGCTCTTTCATGACGGGGCAATCCGGTATGCGGTGCTTCCGGCTTCCACAATGTAAACATGCCCCAAGACGTTTCCAGCATTCTTCAGCTGAGTGGCCAAACTTTTCGTAAAACGTACAAGTCACCATGACTTGATTTTCCTCCTCCTTGGCCTTTTTATTCTTACCATTCACGTTGCCATTACAGGACTGCTTCTTATTGTCACAGGAGTTGTAAATGCCCGTGATGTTGAACTTCTCTTCCTTCTTTCCATTCTTATCATGCTTCCGTCTAGACTCTACTCTCTTACCCTTGAATTTTTCAACCTTCTCAAGGCTCCTTTCACATAGATGGGCTCGTTGGACTATCTCGGTGTAGGTCTGAATATTTTGCGGGCCAAGTTGTTGAATAAAGATGGGCCTCAATCCGTCCATAAAGCGATTCACCTTCAAGATATCCATGCTGACCAGATGTGGAGCATAAGGAGCTAGGTGAGAGAATTGGAGTTCATACTCTGCCATAGACATCATCCCTTGCCGAAGGAGGTAAATTTCGTGGCCTTCCTCTCCATGACATGCCCGGAGAAATATTTTACACGGAATAGTTCAAGGAATTCCATCCATGTGATTTTTCTATTTTGTAGAGGGGCTGAAGTAGCCTTCAACCATGTGCGTGCATCTTTTGTGAGTTGAAAGGTGGCCAGAAGGACCTTGAACCATGACGTTGAAGATCTAATCCATTTCATCCATCCAATTTTTAGCTTCATTAGGGTTTGATGATCTGGAGAACCATGGAGGGTTCAAACTCTAAAAATTCCAATGTAAATCACCAGCGCCTACCCTCACGCCAGCTTGTGTCATGGTTTGTAGGGCCTGAGTGAGACCTGTTTTGTCTCCTCTGGCATTGTTGAGCAGTATGGTGACTGCTATGCTGTGCTCTTGAGTAATGTGTGTTTTGAGTGATTGGCAATAGTAGAGTTGACTTTGTTGACTTTATTTTGATCCTGGTAGCAATGTGAATTTTGATGAATTCTATTTAAGTCAGAATCATTATATAGTCACCAATGCATGTTTCGCTTTAGGTTCACTAAGGTCGATGCATGTTTTACTTTAGGTTCACTAAGGTCGATACATGTTTCACTTTAGGTTAACTAAGGTCGATGCATGCTTTCACTTTAGGTTAACTAAGGTCGATGCACACTCATGTTCCCAGTTCAATAGGTCTGTGCACATGCTGGTGGTCTTCATATAGGTCGGTGCATATTACACATGCCACATGAAGGGTCAGTGCTAGTCTCTGTAGAAGTGCATATAAGGTCAGTGCGTATGTTTTCAGAAATGAGCATAAGGTCTACGTTAGTTGCATTTCATGCATATCTAAGGTCGGTGCTAGTAGTACCACATGCATACCTAAGGTCGATGCTAGTGTCAAGTCTGTTGCATATAAGGTCGATGCTAGTCTCGCATCGCATGCATGAGGTCGATGCGACCTTGCGCTATCTTGTGCATGGAGTTGATGCTAGCAACATTCTCCTTGTGTTAATGTCAGTGCATAGGTCAGTGTGTCACACTAAGGTCGATGCTAGCAGACGTTGTCTCATACGTTGATGTCTGTGCTAGCACGTTGTTTTGCTCATGCACATAATAAATCCTGAGACATATAGTCAGCGCATATCATCAAAGAGTTAACACTCCTGTCTGTTATACTGCCAGGTCAGCCATATGATTGAGCGACTTATTGACAGCCTGTGAACTTATCTCATGTGGAGCTTAAGTACCAGGTTAATGGCACGTGATCCAAGGCAAGGAGTGAGTCAGTGATCCTGACATGTGAAAAGTAACAACGCGGTAATTTTGACATGTGGAAAGATGAGGATTAGCTCTGAGTGATATTTTTTAGTGGGAATGTGGTGACCACATGCCGAGTGCCTGCTGTCTATAAAAAGAGGATAATTGCCCAAAATTTGACGTACTGAAATAGAAAAGAAAGAGATAGAAGAACATCTCTCACAGAGTTGAAGAGAGCGAGCAGAGGTGAAGGTTGAGAGAGCCAGTGGGATCGTGGAAGGAGTTCTGAGAGAAAAGCAGAGTGCCGTAGTGAAGGTATTGGGAGAGTGAGAATTCTACTTGTGTTCCTGGCTTCTGGTTCAAAACCAAAGCCAATCTGCTCTAGTTGGAGCTACATTTTTAATTTCTATCTTTAGCTTTCTATTTTTGTCACGAATCTTGTGTTCATTCAAGATGTGCGTCAGCGATTGTGGCAAGCTATAAGGCCCAGCGGCAGAGGTGGATTCCTCTAGGTAGCGAAGTTGTAAAGCTCAGCGGAGTGTAGGGAACTAGTTCCCCAATGCTGTGGATCAGCGAACCTAAGTTGTGTATCAGCAGTGAATCCTTACTTGGTTGAGTAAGGGGTGGATGTAGATCTCTGGATAGAGATCGAACCACCTAAAACTCTTGTCTCATGTGTAATTGGTATTTGTTCTTGTGCATTTCATATTTCATTCCACTTGACGCTCGATGAATGTCTAGGAGCGATTGAGAATTGCTTGATTCCAATTGTCCTATTCTGTCATATTTGCTTGAGTCGTTCATCCAGTAGATATATCAAAAGGCGTGGTTGGAAGGATAGGTCACGCCTATCTGGAATGCCACCACTTGCGTGAGGCTAGCCTCCGCCATCATACCATACCTGGATGATCGGCTGTCTATTAGTTGCAAGTAGTTGTTGAGAATTGTTGTTACTAAATTCATACAAGTCTTGCTACATTTGGAAATCTCCTTCTTACATTCAATCATTCCATAAGCTGCAGTTGTGAATTGATCTATCTACTACTTGGTCTGAAAATACATAGAGAAGGCTATATTTCTTTGAAGATCATATCACTCCAGTGGTATGTATCTACCGATTACTCTGATTTCCGATTTCATTGCATAGCCTAATTCTTGGTGAAGTTGGAACCCTCCGCCGAATATTCCTTCCGTCGGACTGGAACTTCTTCACTAAGGCCTCCGTAAGCCTCCATGAGCGATGGATTCTCACATGGACACGAAGCTGGTTGTACCCTAAAAACTCTGAAAATCTCTCAGAATCTCGTTTTACTGGTCTAAGACGTAGTTCGATCGGACTTTGGAACCAAAGAACAAGGTTTTGTTTGGTTCTGTTCTGTCCGTTCTGAACACGGTGTACCCAGAGATCGCGTTCAAGCTTTCTTTCCCTGAAGACGGCAGCCCTTGCGTTCAAGAAAATGTTTGAACGTTGTGAAACGCGTCCAGTTGACTATATCGCGGCCTTGGACCTGACCACATTTTGTCTAATTTGTTCTGAACGCACCCCTGTTTTAGACCGCATTCAACCTAGTTTTCAAGAAACGTGCTCATATGATTGACCGCGTTATATCATGGTTCTGTGAGTTTGGGTTTGGCTGCACAAGTGAGATTTGGCCATGTTTCAGCTTGGTTCCTGTGAAATCTGGATATTGCCACTTCTATCTTTTGATTCCTTGGGGTAAACCAAGGTTATTCTATGTACAAGCTTGATCATCTTTTGAACTTCCTTCATGAATCATAAATCTTATTAAAGTTCTATATCTTGGTTACATGAGCTTGATTATTGAAATTCTTTTTGGCCATAATCGTTATATGAAATTATCTAAAAATTTTAAATGGGACTTTGGTCCACGACCCCAATGCCTGTGCATATAAGGCCCTGTCTGGTCTTGGGAGGAGCACCCGAATTACACATAACCATAGAAGTCAAATGAATTGTGATGTGACATTGCATCGATATGAATTACAAAATTTATCTAGACAATTCACTTACATATGATTGATTAATAATATCGAATATGATTGAATTGATTGACATGATACAAATATCCTTGGCCTAGAAGGGTAAATTTACTTTTGAAATTATAATGTTAATTGGCCAAATACATAGTGATGTTCACTTGTACCGACTGGCTTCCTATTATTTAGATATTTGAGTCTAGACTAGCTGGCTAGACAGCTAGATTGTTGTCATATGGAGGCAGATTGATTTTATGCAGATCAATTTTGATTCCAAAAACTGTGGCTAAGAAGATTGAGTCTATTCAGAACATATTCTTTTGGCATGGCATTGGAAGAAGATGCATTGGCTAGCATGATATTCCATGGGGGAGAGTGGCAGCCAGTAGGGAAGAGGGTGGCCTAGGATTAAGAACATCAAGAATTTCAATTTGGCTCTCTTGTGTAAGTGACTATGGAGGCTAGGGGCTAGAGATAATAGGCTCTGAGCGCATGTTATCAGGTAGAGACATTTTGGCAGGAATAGAGTCTAGGTTTTAGTACCGACGTCTCAGTATAGGATTTCTCCCCTCTGTTCAGCTCCAACACCTCCTCTCCTTCTTCCTAAACTTCCATCCTCATGTTGATGGGGAGGATGAGTGATCTTGGAGGTGGTGTAGGGAGGGGACCTTCTCGATTCGCTCTTCCTATGACATTATTTCAGATGGTGGCGTTCGTCATAGTCTTGCCCCTCAGGTCTAAAAGACGAAGAGTCCGTTGAAGGTAAAGCACCTAGTTCAGGGGATTTCTCACAGGAGGCTTTCTACGCGGGACAGATTGCTCCGGTTCCTCCCTAGTGTCTCGTCAACTTGCTACTTCTGTGGAGAGGAGGACGAGATTCTAGACCACTTGTTTGTAGGTTGTCCCTACTCAGAGAGGGTGTGGGGGGGAGCTTACTAGGAGGACTCAATATGTTTCCAGTTGGTAGAGAGAGGTGCATTTTCCAATTCAATGGTGGGGCAGAGATTGGCTTCTTAGAGGAGACAAAACCATATGGTGGTTGATTCTTTATGCTACTCTGTGGATGCTGTGGGGAGAGCAAAATAATAGAATTTTTAGGAGAGAGGCTAGAGCGGAGGATGTTATTGTGTCCTTTGTCTGCATTAGAGTGAGGGAATGGGCTGAGCTTCTTTACAATGTGAATTTCCAAAACTCCTTTATTTTTTGTTTTGTTGGGGATTAGAGTGCCACACTACCTTGGTGTGAGCCTTTTTTGACGGCCGGCAACAACACCTACGAGTTCAACGGCGAGGACACGAGCGGCGTCGCGCTGCCGGCAGGCACCTATACCTTCGCCGTCGCCGCCACCAGCGCCAACGGCACCGCGGTCACGGCCACGACCTACGATTCCGGCAAGGTCACCGGCGTGACCGATACCGACGGCACGACCGTGCTCTCCATCGGCAATCTCTCCGTCCCGGCCACCAACGTCGTCTCTGTCACGAGCTGATCCGCCCACGAACCGACGTCAGGGATAAGGCTGCGCGACGGCCTGGCGTGCGCGCCAATTGGCCAGGAACTGCGCCGCGACATCCCCCGAGTCGATGCGCGTGACGTTCTCGACGTTCCGGGTCTCGGCCGAACGGCTGTAATTGTAGGATCCCCCGAGCACCAGATGGCGATCGATGATGATCGCCTTGTTATGGGCAATGCCCGGCACCCGGTCGATCCAGACGGGAATGCCGGCGACCGTCAGGATCTCCGCGGCGCGCCGGGCGGGTTCGGGCGGCACGGGCTCGGCATAGAGCAGCGGCGCCGCCGCGGCCGCCTCGCTCGCCGGCTCCTGGCTCTTGTCCAGGATGACCGCCACGTCGACGCCGCGCCGATGGGCGCGCGCCAGGGACTCGGCCGTGCGGATGCAGCGAAGGCGGCTGTCGATAGGGAAGGGGTGCGCCCGAGGACGCGATCAGAGCGTCGCGGCGTCGATCCGGCTGAAGACGAGATCGGTCCGCTCGGTCGGCAAGGCGGTGAGACGCCGTGGCGGCAGCGGCGCGCCTCGATCGAGATAGGCACGGTCGAGATAGTCGTTCTCAAGCAGATAGGCGTGGAAGCCGGCTGCCCGGAACTGCGCGACCATTTCGCCGAAGCCGGTGCCGAAATGTCGGAATTCGTCGGGCGTCACCTCGACGATGATTTCCGCATCCGGGCTGAGGGCGCCGGCCTTGGCGATAAGTTCCTGGAGGATCGGCGCCTCGGCGCCCTCGACATCGATCTTGATCAGCCGCGCCTTGGAGAGCGGGGGGCCGACCAGGGCGGACAGCGTATCGGCCGGCACTTCGGCTTCGAGCGACATGCCTTCGGGTTGTTCCATTGGTTGACGGGTTCAGCCCTTAACTGCAGAGTCCATGACAAAATACCCTGCTTATTTGCAGGATTGCGGCCCCATGAGAGACGAACCATCTGCTTCCTAATCATTACTCCATTCAACTTCTGCAATGCCTCTTCAGCACTGTTCTTGTCGGTTATCAGAACAACCAGAACACGTGAGAGAAGAGCTTGAAAAGCTGATGACAGTACCCTATAGATAAGGATATGAGCATTTTACCTGTGAACCAACTGCACAACACCACATTGTTTATCAACCAGGATTTTGACAGAGGCAATGTCACCACATCCAGAGAAAGCCTACCTGAGATCGTCCTTGCTGACATTTGGGTCCAAGTCCGCCAGCAAATACCTGTGGTGCATCTTACCATTAGAAAAGTCTATGTTGAAGACCTACGAAGAAGGAAATGAGGAGAATAGAGAAGGGGGAGGATGGAGAAGGGACGTAGAGAAAAGGCATCCTAGAGTAGGGTGGCCGTGCGAGTGGTAACTTCGGGACACCGGTGGCAACTTCAGAGGCGATCTAGACTGGGCGTAGGTCCGCTGGTGATGACGAAGTGGCACGGGCAGGAAAAGAGGGGGAGCGGCAGGCATGCTTGCCCAGAGGAAGGTGACACATGGCAGCAGCAAGGTGGCAGCTGGTGTTGCGTGGGGTTACAGAAGAAGCGAGGATGATAACGTGGGGTTACAGAAGAGGGGAAAGGAGAAGAAGGCGGTTGTGGGAGAGGAACTACTCTCTATGTCAATAAAATTTTATCAAGCGTATTTATGCTAATATCTTAATGATACCTTACGGCAAACCCAACAATTGCTGGAAGAGGGAATCAGGCCAGGCTGTAACTTCCACCTGGTCTCGCTTCCGTGTCCTCGCCCCGGTTCCGAACCTTCTTCCATTGACCTCTGCAGTCACGGGAAGAAGATTTGGCATTCCAGAGCTAAGCGTGACTGGCAGTCCCATTTGCTGCATGATTGCAAGGGTGTTTACCCCTCAAGTTCGGAGATCCCTACACATCTCCCTCCCGCCGTCAACCATGGGCTCCTCCGCCTCCCTTCCAGGTTCTCTAGAGTGTTGAACAAGATGGACATTCGCCCCTTGCATGGAAGAATGGAATTAAGATTTGAGAGTTGGCACAAGGGGTACCTTGCCCGGCCATCCTTATGAGCTCATGATTTGGATACAAGGTTATCGATAAACTATCTTGGCGAAGGAGGAAAATAAGAAACCACCATCCAAAAGTACAGGCAACTGTTGCAGACAGATCACACATCCAGCACAAAAGGCTGCTTCAACATCCGAAATAATAACAAGCCTTAGCCAATCTATGCTCACAAGCCCAAAAATAAGGAATTAAAAAAATGAAAGGATGAGTAAAGAGAAGGAAGGATTGCCTGGTTGCTCGATTTCTCTAAATGGGAAAAATCAATGAATGGTAAGAAAATATAGTATTTATTATTCCAAAAATGTGCCCATTTAATTGGGTTCCTCTAATAAGAGAAGCCGATAAACTATTATGATTACCCAGCAAGTGTGGTCAAATATCAGATATGGTCAGCAGGTCTATTGTCCTTCCTCTTGTTCTCGTGAGAGTGAGATACTGAAGTGCCACAAAGTAAGTAGTAAACGCCGCAAATAGTGTTAATCTGGTTGTCTGTGTTTGGATCTGCCACCCGGATGGTACCCGTCTTCAAAATATCATGCCAAACTGGAGAAATTCTGCATGCCTTCAAAGAATCCGTCCAGTTATCATTGATCTATGTAAGGACACCTCACGTGAGTACTTAATTTTAACACTTGGACCAAGAAGATGAAACGGAAAAGAAACCTCCAGAGAAAAAAAAAACAAAACAGTGCTTTGGAGAAATCTGTTAGATTATAAAACTGGCAAGACAAATGCTGTGGTTGTTTCTGATATTTGGAAAGAGCAAAGGGGAAATCTCTCTGGAAGCAGGAGTAGCGTGTACCAAAAGAACAATACCTGCGTTCTTTCCCATGGGATGCTCACACTTCTTCTGGGCCACTGGGCAGCTGCTGGTAACCATTGCCACCACACAGAGTATGTTTTACCGGTTCAACAGGAATACATTTTAGGATAACTGCAATGATCATGCTGACAGATCCAGTTAAGACGGAGATTAACCACAGTTGCCGGACTAGGCATCTGGTAACCAGATAACCAATGAAACTTTTCCTTAAGAACCCCAGAATACTCATCTCCAACAAAATAGAAACCTTGCTCAGCCTGCAGAGAATAATACCATGAAAGATAAAAACTATTTTATTTTGAAAACAATGTGGAAGTAATGCTAACTTCAAAATGGTCTAGCCTGCAAAGCAGAAATCACAAAAAGATGTACAGTGGAGAATAAACTTACAGAAGTCATTTTCCTATAGTCTGTCGAAGAACCAATGGCGTGAACTATGCACCTTTCCTGCATTATCGTATGCAAGTCTTTGTCAGCAGAAATACCACAAGACTATCAGTTTTAAAAATCTTGCATCAAAGAAAAGTAAATGAGTTTAGATCCTTTTAAAGTACCTTCAAAGTCTCAATAAATGGTAAGAAAAGGTCCCTTTGTAATCCACCTTCATAAAGGTGATCTGGCGCACGATTTGATGTAGCAACAAGGACCTAGAACATGAAACACATGGAAATGTTATAGCATACCTTAAAGGGCATCGCTATGTTATGCAACTGATTAAAAAACCCATGGAATAGCACAAGGTAACAGGATTTCCATTATTACAGAAATGTCATGCAAATCTCCAACAATGTCCATGCACTCACCTCCCATCCGATGGCTGCCCTCTTTCAGATTAAAATATTGTTTAAGATACCTTAGGATTTTCCTCTTCAAAAACATTGTTTCATCTAAGAAATAAATGCAAAGGAAGTGGGACTCTTTCATAAGAAATAAAACATTAAGCAAACTGAGTGGCACTTTTTCACTGTCTAGTTATGTTCGCTTAACATTCCGAATGTTGATTTTTGTTTACAATTCCTATTTGAAAAGTGGTTTCAAAGTGGGCTGTGATTTCAAGGCTGTCGTTCTTAACTAATATGCTACCCCTCTTCAGGGCTGTTTTCTTGATAAACATGCTAACAACAATGCCTACAATCAAACTTATTTATCGATTCAATAGAAACCAAAAGAAGTTATTTGAATAATATTCTTCAAGTGGTTTTTGAGCATTCATCAAAAAGAACAAATAAGGATGCAATACAATTGGTTCTAACTTGACAGGAGCAGCAAGCAGCGCCCGGTCCAGCAGAGCCTCACAAAGATGTTCTCTTAATTATTTAGCATGGGCTGTTAGGGGAACTTTTAGTGAGTACCCTAGAAGAGTTTATTTTTGATATGCAGGCTGAAGCACTATGGAAATGTCTATGGGAAAGCAGTGGAACGTTGTCAGTGAAGTCATCATACCATTTTATGTTGGATAGGGGAGTAAAAGGACATCCCATGTTGAGCCACATCTAGCATCCAAAATTCACATTTTGTAAAATTCTTTATGTGCAGACCATCGAACATGAGGTTGCCAACATGATAGTCTGGCTTGCTTCATGAAGCGATTCAGCATTATGCAATCTTTGTTATGAAGGTGAGGAGACCATGGATCATTCTTGAGGTTGTGTCCCTTCTCTCTGTCTGTCAGGGAAGTTATCCTATTGGGTAATGGAGTGGAGGACACCTAACATTGTGGAGACTAATTCTAGGTTGGAATACAGAGAGAAGCTTGGATGAAGACAGACAGATTAGGTGGCTGATTCTTCATGCCACAATTGGTCATTTGTAGGAAAGAACTTTATGTTGTTCCAAAGGAGCAATAGCCTAGCGAAGGCACTGGGCACATTCTGGTGGGAACCTCGGAATGTGCTGGATCTCTTGCTTGGATGGGAGCATACATGCCCACACGAGACACAAAATTATGGCTCATCATCCCACATGAAGTTTTATCTTGGGTTTAAATATGAATATAGCACTTGATGGAAACTTTTGGGGGAACAGAATTCATGTAGCCGACCCCAAATAATTGGGATAAGGCTCTGATGATGATGATGATCCCACATGAAGTTTTATGTTCAATCTAGGGAGAGAGATTTCAGAGCTTTCAAGCTGACATGCAATACTCCAACTGATATTTTGAAGAGGGCTGTCAGGCTAATTGAAGATCGGTCCTCCATCAATGGGATCTTGCATGAAGAAAATTATCAATCGTTTCAGACATTGCTCCTTTGTTCCCATTACCTCCTTTAGAGGTTTTCTTTTTTCAGGGGTGTTACTGGGTCTGTGGCTCTGAGGGGATTTCCTTCTCCCCCCATAAAGATCATATTTTGTCAACATTGTCTAGCCTCGTATTTGTGTCATATGGTTTGCTCTGATTATTCATGACTTTATCGCTGTCACGTTCTGACCAATGCATTCCGCTGTTATCGGATCGGGCCGTGATAGTAACCATATGTCACATTTGATTGGCTGGGGCCCTTGGTCAGACCCACGGAGTCGTAGGAAGGGCTGGGCAGCCCACACCTTAAAGGTGTTCAGGGAAATCCCTGAACCGTTATTCTTTGGCATTTTGCTGGGAAATCATCTGGGTACAACAAATGCCCCCCACGGGGCGAGCGTCAGAGACGGAGACAAGGGCGTACGGCCTGTGAACCCCTCATTCTGGGCTGTTGTAGTTATATTTTAACACTTCACGCGTCAGTTATAGTTGTATTTTGACACTTCATGTGCCTCCATTTTGTTGCGTTGTATATGTTGACTTTCTAGTGTACTGATTATCCTCGTGCTCTGTTTTGTAGCTATGGCATGATTTGGCAAGGATGAGCGGGTCCCGAGACATGTGGCTCGAGAGGAGGATCACTAGGTACGGAGGACTAAGTGGCCCATGCCTCCCTTGGGCCCGCCAGTTATTATCGTGGCGGGTGCAGATCAGCTTGACCTGGGATGCACGACGGTAGGTGAGGGCCCCATCGGCAAGAGGGGGAGCAGAGTTGGGGCCGTGGAGGTGGCCTGAATTTCAGGAGCAGGTGGATTGTGCACCTACGACCGCAGCAGAGGCTACCCCATAGAGTTTCCCTTAGACTACTACTTGTTTGAGTTCATCGGGAGCTACGTCCCCCCGGTATGGAGGAGGGTTGCTGGAGCACGTCGCCGGCTTGAGCAGGAGATTTTGGTGGGCAGGGACAGCCTGCAGGGGGTTGCTTTTTACAGCTTTCTGACCTTCTCTAGGGATTACTGGAGGCAGTGTCAGTTCCCCAGTGCTGAGTGCCTGGGCTTCTTCAATAGAGTCGATCAGTTGGGGGTTTGGGTCAGACCGATGGGTCCTGCTTCCTGGGACTTACACGGCCACCACAGGACTGAGATAGAGGGCACAGCTGGGCTGGTGTTGGAGCCGTCTGGACTACAGTATGCCAGCAAGGGAAACGACGATCACAGCCTCTTAGATGGGATCATGCGACAAACCGTTGTCAGTTGGTATGGCTGTTGGGCAGTGATCTCTTCGCACTGGTACCATCAAGGAGCCACTAAGTGACTGATGGGGATAGTGCACCACTACCGGGTGCTGCTGGATAGAGCGGGCATTAGATATGCCGTGACTACAGCGTTGTACGCGTACCCGTGCTATATGGGGCTATTGCAGGGATTACTAGAGTGCTTCAACTGCTGGTGGAACACAGTAGCGACAGCTGAGGGAGAGACCTCACTTGACTTGTGGTCTTTGTTCTGGATCTCTCGACTGTCGATCAGCGGCGAGGGATATGAGGAGGTTGTGCTGGATGACCTCCACCGTAGCCATACTGACGGGCAGGGGCGATACTGAGTTCCTTACATTTATCAGTATCTACTGAAGACCTAGAAGGATTTAGCCCTAGCTGGGAGGGACAGAGCGGCATAGACTCCTAGGGTGTCATTGAATGTGTGGGTCCGCCACTTCTACAACGGGCCCTTTTGCTTCTACCAAGAGTTCGCGAGAGACCAGACCCCATGGGAGGAGTACACAGAGGTAGAGCTACAGTTCCAGACGTACTTGAGGTACATTTACGCGCCGCGAGAGGGGTGGAACCCCCATGGGATGTCGGACGTGACGCACCTGGCGGCCTACTTGGCTTACTGGCTGGCGACCTTCGTAGTCCCGCACGGGAAGGATGGCCTACTGAGGGTCGAGCTACTATGGCCAGCATGCTTGCTAGTTGAGGGACGATGACTGGCTTTGGCTCCTGCAACGTTAACTGCTATGTACCAGGGGATAGGAGTATTGGCAGTGCACCCAGCGCCATGAGAGAGGAGCTTGCTTCTGCTGACACACTACCTCTGTGTGTGGGCGGGCCTGCTGTTTCCAGGGCTGGTGAGTCAGGGGACGGTGATGAACCCAGTGGCACCTCTACTGTTCAACTTCACCAGGCAGCCAGACGGGGATGCTGAGGCACAGCTGGAGAGGGCCAGAAGAGCACTGTGTTACCTGCCTGGGAGGGGCGAGGAGGGGTTGCCTTTTGATTGCGCCACGAGGGATTCCCGCCTAGTCCTAGTGCTGTTGAGTGGAGGGGTGACCAGTGCCCTCCCCTACCAGAGGGAGCTGGATGCGTCACTATACACAGAGTGGGTGATGAGCACCCTGCCGGCGGTGTTGGTGCTACACCGGTCCGTGACAAGTTCCTTGGAGCCGTACTACCCGCATAGGTTCGCGAGGAACTTCAGCTACTACCAGGGGATCCCGCCAAACCGGTAGTTTCCTTTGATGAGCTGACAGTACAGAGGCCGGGACACCCACTTGCTAGCTGCAGCATGGTGGGATTTATACTGCCGCAGGGAGCCGGAGCAGCTACAGACGTCGGGACTGGGGCGCCAAGGATGGTTCGACGTCCACTACGCCAGGTGGTGGTTCGAGCACAACCACCTGTACCGACAGAAGGCCTTAGTGATCAGGAGAGCTAAGGAAGGCCATCTTTTGAGGGAGGATCTGCCTCCCATTCCACTAGACGATGGGTACTTGAGGACTCGTGTTGCCCGGATCCACCGAGAAGTGGAGCGGATAGCCCAGCAGTGGCCCCAGAGCGACCGGGGTTCGTTGTCTACGGGTCGAGGAGGCAATGGGGAGCTAAAGACCCTAAGGCAGGTGTAGGCAACGACTGGCGGCGCTGTAGCTGGGACGTCTTGATCGAGGGTGCCAAAGACTTGGTGGGCCCAATTCCTAGCCGATTGTGGCTTCGGGAAGAAGGGCTCACTAGACCGGGTGCTCCCTGTAGGGAGCTTTGCTGATACGGTGACCAATGACTGGAGGCGATACATAGGCCACGCGATCAGGTCGGCCAGACCCATGGAGTTTGTGTCCCTTATTGAGTGTGCCCACACTCTGAGGGACGTCTGAGAGGCAGTCGTGAAGGCATCCCGGGTGTTGGGGCTGAAGCCGGAGCAGCTGGTTCCTCTTTCGCAGACCCCCTTCGGGGCCTCAGGTAAGATCCCTTGCTTAGTGCATTGTCTCAGCTTCATTATTTTCTGGAGTATGTGACTGAGGTGGTATGTATTACTGTGCTTGTTGATAGGCTCTACGGTGGAGGGTGATCTGATGGGAATCAACACTCCAGGTTCATTCCCTCTCTAAGGGAGACTAGAAAGCCCTCGGCACCCCTGACTGGGTCATGAGACTCACGGTCATCGGCCATACTCATGGCCCATACATAAAATGCTTTTTGAAGAAACTAACACTGTGTGGGGACAGCCCTCTACACCGACACAGGTACACGGGGACTCGAACTAGCATAAGGAGGAAGCCTGGAACACACAGGGTCACCCGGACCCTCAAATCTGCACGGGCACGCTAATTGGGATATCATGATTCCTCTACACACCCAAAAACACAAACTCGGTCCTGACAGGGTGCCTGGGACATCCACGGGATAAAAATATCGACCAATGGGTCTCAACCGGGTAGACAGGTGGCCCAAACGGGCAAAAAGGTTGCATTTTGGTGGACCAGTCCATTAGGTCGGTCGACTTACACAGGGGTTGATCAACTTGGCCCACTGGATCAGTCGACCTGGACCACAACCAGGCTACAAGCCGCCTTGGTCGGTCGACCGAACCTGGGTAGTTTTTCCACCGTGGCAAATGCCCAACCAGTTGACTAGTCGGTCGACCAATTTCGGCGATGCACCCACGAAATCCCATCCGAGCTGCCGTAGTCCACGCCCTAATCACCATGGGTGATGGGGAAAATATTTGTGACCCTCTAAACTACCGAGAGGGCCCACACAAACCACAAAATCACGGTCGATTTGATGAATCCATCGCTCACCCCAAAACCATCCATTTTAACTCCCGCGTGTAAGAAAATCACCCTCGGTCTCACCTCGGCCTACAAAACGCTGGAAAATGAAATGCACAAGCTAGGGATCCATCTCCCTACCTCTCATGACGAGAACTCACGCTGAGGACGTCGATTCCACGCGAAAACGTGCCTTGAACCAATGTTGGCTTCACGAACTCGCGAAGGAGCTCCACCACGCCACCGCCTCATTCCTCGCTCCATCCTCGCCGCTCGTCGCCCCACGTGCCTCACTGTCTCCCCCACGTCATCCTCCGTCAACCGCCCGGAGAAGGGAGGGAGAGAAGGAGAGAAACAAGAGGAGAGAGGGAGAGAAATGAGAGAATGAGGGGAGAGGGGTGGCCTCTTTTCACCAGAAGCTCTCCCTGTCTCATCTATCATTCCACGTTGTCTTGCATTTGAAGAACCCGCTTTCTTATCTTCCCTCCTCTTGCCCTTTTTGCACCAAACAAAATAATTTGATATTCAAAATTCTATTCGTAGAGTCTTCTGCGGATTTGCTAGACAGAGGTTGGAGATCCTCCTATTTTTCAGCGGTGGGTTAGAAGACTTGGTCTCATTCTGGTACAGTGGCAGAGGTGCTTGAAGATCCTCTCACATATGCACATTTGATACCTTTAATTGCGCACCAACCTGGATCACCAACCTGGATTTCATATCTTGAACCCGCTGAGTTTGGTTTTAGGGCTTTAACATGATCCTCCGGCGGTGCTCTACTCATATGGCCTTGAGAGTCGACTCTCAGCAACTGCCCGAACCAACACGGTTTCTGTTTGAACCTGAAGTCAACTTTTGACCCCTTCGGTGTCGACACCTGTTGCAGTCCAGGTTCTGGCTGGGCTTCCAGGGTCGACTACCTGTGCTCTAGGTGTTGACTCCTGCCTCCAACATGCAGGGTTTCCTTCAGTTTGGGGATTTTGAAGGCTGTAATTTTTGACTTGGATTTGGTTCATCCCTCTTCTTTGGCTGACCTATTTTATAATCAATGTACCTGCATTTGTCATTTAGACATTAACAAGTGCAAACTACTACTCATGTCATGAAGCTTCCTTATTAATGACCAGCTAAAGTTCAATTTAACATATCTCATACTCTGAGGGTAAAAACAGTGAGTTATAGATTGTCATCATCAAAACAAGAGGTGCACAGCATTCTCCCCCTTTTTGATGATGGCAACTATAAATCATTGTGGAGTTGCTTAAGTTTATTCAGGTAATTTGGACAAAGAAGGATGAAAATTGAGGAGAGATTGCATTTCAACCAACTTAAAATTCATATGAGTATTAGTGAAAAGGAACATTGTCATTCTTGAACAATATCCATTACTTGACAACAACCAACAGTTGACAACAGACACAGACAACAACAAACACTTGAACCAAGACTTGGCTGACTGAACAAACTAACATGAACCATGCACTAGGACAAGTATATCCCAGCCCAACCCAGTCTGTGTTAAGGGGGGGCTATATACGGACCAGGCTACCCCTACCACCCTCATCCGCATAAACCTCCACCTTGACCTTTCACCTCTCTCTATAAATTCCCCCATAGGGAATTCCAAGGGGCATACAACTATAGCCTTAACTTCCAAGCAGAATCCCACGAGGAGCAAAGGCGCATGATGAAGGTGATTGGTTGGTTGGATTATTCGACTTTACACATGCCGAGGGTATATTGAACGAATATCTCTCATATGGCATCTAGTCGATTCACACAAGCATTCCTCCTTGCTGCATATGGAGCACTATGATAGTGGCAATTACACTCGCACACCGAGTTTGCCTACGTATGGTGCATCATGGTAACAACGTGGATGCCATCATGTCGGGACCACCAATGCCATGGAACCACATGCTTGCCACTCTTCTCGAGCTGGCCACCAGCTGTCTCATTTGTTGACGTGAGTTAACTAGACCATGGCCCACTTCCTGTGTCCAGACCTGACTCCCGGACATGCCGATGCCCGGCTACTCACCTCAAGCTGCACACGATCTACCCTCATGCCAATCAATGCCAACACACAGTGTCTAACCCAGTCTTGGTCGCTCCACCGTGCTTGTAGTTCCCTTTGGGGACCCTTTGTGAAAATGCGGACATTCGCTTTACCTTGCAATGACACGGGGGTCGATATTTATGTCGGGTTTGTCCTGTTTCTTGCACCAGTTATACTCCGGCCTTTAGTGCCCTCTTGTAAAACCTTTACTGCACCTCTAAAGAAGTGTAACTAGAAATTCAATTTTCTTTTCTGACCCCCCCATCGGGTTTCATGTCACGACCCAAGATCCGAGTTTTGGAAGAAACCAGTGCAACCTGAATCTTGGCCTGCTACCCACGAGCCAAGAGGCTCGAAAGGGTCAATTCATGTTGTGGAGATGCATATGAATCTAAAATAAATACAAGTGCAAAAATTTTAAGTTTATTTACTACAATTTAAATTATTTATAGTTCAGAGTACAATGTCCAAAAAGTATAGTCCAAAGAAAAAAAAGTACACAGCCAATGGGGCATACCGGACACATTGGGTGATTAAGGAGGGGGGGAGGGGAGGGTGGGGGGTTCAGTGGAGTACGATTGAGGAGGGGGCCCATGGCCACTAGCTCGAAACCTTCTCACGAGAAATACACAGAAAGCCCTCACCCTTGGTGGACTCCTCTATGTGCTAGGGTCTCAGCAAGGGACAAGCCTCACATGCATTGCCAACACCGGAACAGAATTGCCAACTCACCCACTTACTCACACCCATAGCTCGCCAATTCATCGAGGACCTTTCCCCAAGTCTCAAACCATAAAAAGTAAGAACTTAAGCAAGGAAACACCACTCAAAGTTTTTGGTGGGGGAGGGGAGGCCTGGGAGGTAGAGTCCCGTAGGGGAAGGGAGGGGGTCCGATAGTGGGGCAACACCCCCCTCCGCGCCCAACCGCGTCTGCCACCTGGACCGCACGCTACTATCACCCCCTTCCCCTCCATCTCAACTTCTTCCCCTCCCTTCGTCCCAACACGAGTAGGGCCTCTAGATTCCCTCTCCTCCACACTGTGCCGGCGTCCATGCCACCAGCCTTGTACCCACTGCGGCTGCAATTGACCACCACCCCTGTAATCCCCTCCAAATACACCGCCACCACTTCACGTGAGCGATGTCACCTTACCCTTCCTCCTCCCCCCTCTTCTTCATCTCTGCTTTCTCTCCACCACCATCCTCTCTAACCTCCACCCCCCTCCCACTGAGCCACACGATGCATCACACTTTGTTAGAACGCTATCAATGGGGCCGTCGCTGACATCCCAACCGCTACTGCCACAACCTTCTAGTGCCCTGGGCCATTGTCGTAGGTGGTCACAATGTCTTTGGGAACCCCAGATTGATCCACGCCCAAAGCTTTCACATCTCGGGCTGGACTACCTCCGATCCAGAGGCCTTTGAACAGTTGTGAGAGACCGCGCGCACTCACACACATACACACAGATAGAGAGAGGGTGATGAATGGGGGAAATCGACACCCACCGTCAGGTGGGGTATGGTTAGAGGGAGAGAGAGTACTAGAGGGCCGAAGGACATTTTAAATATTTTTTGAATAATATATTTTTTATTTTTTAATTGTAGGCTTCATGATAATTGAACTTGATGTTGTACATCTTACCCATCGGTTTGCTTTTAGTTCAAAGCCACTTCTTTTCAAAATACTAGTATTGATAAGAGTACAGGGCCTGGCTTTCTGATTGTGACTATCAACGTTGAAATGCTTCAAAATATGAGTTACCAGAGACCCATACGGCAGCCAGAATAGCTTCTTCCTACTACCAACCTTTGCAATTTTCCTAGATTCTGTAGCCCCTTACATCATTGTTTCAAAAATGATTGATACTAGATTTATTTTCTTTTTTGAAATACCAAACAAGAGATTAGAATCTTCAACAGAATAAGTTGAATGGCTTTCAGTTCTTGGAACTAAAATATGAGTAATTATAGGTTGTAGCAGATGAACTTTGGCACTCATTTGCATAACATCTACATTTCTCTTGCTCAAGATTTTGAAGTTTGGTCAAATAATGCATCGCCCTTTTGTTCCAATGTTTATTCTACTACCAAAATCAATTCCAAAAGTAGAGCATTCTAGAATATTAGACAAAAATTGGGCAGACACTTCTATACAAACATTTCGAATAGAAGTGACAAGCTTGTCTCCTTCTACTTTGAGATTAAAGTAAAATACTTTACCAGCATCTACTAGAGTTTCTTCCTTTAACAAATAGAATTTGAACAACCTTATTGCTTGAAACTCTTCAGTTAGGTCAAGTCTAGCTTCTGTTAACTTCTCAAAATCTACACAGCGCCCTACCAAAATTGCTGAACTTGAGCTGAGAAACAGAGCTCGTTCAGCATCTGAGTCGAAGAGCAGGGCATTGGCCGCAATCACAACCATGGGTTTGAGTTTTGAAAGGAAGATGGAAGAACCAACGAGGATTTGAGAAATGAAGGTCAGGAGACGAAGAAGGTTTCCACATAATGGTAGAGCTTGACAAAAGATAGGAGAAGATAAAGGATAGTCAAAGCCATACAAGTTGGTTTTTATGGAGCCACGTGCCCACTCAGGCCAATGTCAAGATAGTGGAAGGTAAATTCAAATTTTTTATTTTTTTAACTTTCCCGCTTATTGTTTTAGCAATATTTTATTGAGATTTTTGGCTATTCTCAATATTGTTCATGTCTCAAAAGGAGTATTGTCGGTCTCTTATTTTGGACTTCCCTTAATGTAAAGCAGTGACGCGGTCGGCGTCGGTAGAAGGATCGACGACAACTCCGGGGATGTGAACAGGATAGGATAACCACTGCCTCGCGCAGCTCGACCTCACACCGGACAGTCTCACACCGGGCGACACTCAAACTCACAAAGGAGGAGGAGGGAAGGGAAGGTGGCAAGAGGAGAACAATCTTCTCACGTACAAGCTTTTCATTCAATCTTCATCATGTCCAACACAACACATTAGTCTCCTTTATATAGGAGAGGCTATAACACTCATACCCTTAACTTCAGCTAATAACATTTATGTCCTAGCCTAATAAAATAAAACTCAATAACCATTATTTGACTTAGACCAAATAAAATAAAATACTTTGACTTTGGTGGTTTAATAATACAAATACCACCAATAAAATACACACAATATCAAAATACATACAAATACGTACCCAGGACGCCGAGTCTTCGAGTGAGTCTCCGAGCCACAAGCTCGATGATGTCAGGGCGATACGGTGTCGGCTCCGAGTAGTGGGTCCGGTAGTGGACCCGGTGTCCCCACCACATTCTTGACAAGCGTAGTCACAAAGTCTGATGCTGACCAGTCACTGACCGCAGCAGAGATCGAGGTTGTTCAGAAATTCCTAGATGTGTTTCCAGAAGATTTACCCAGATTACCACCTACAAGTGAGATAGAGTTTGCCATCAACTTGTTACCTGACACTGCACCTATCTCTAAGGCACCCTACCGAATGGCCCCAGCAGAATTATCAGAGCTGAAAACGTAACTTCAAGACCTGTTAGACAAAGGGTTTATCCATCCAAGTGTGTCATCATGGGAAGCTCCAGTTCTATCTGTGAAGAAGAGGGATAATTCTCTCAGGTTATGCATTGACTATCGCAAACTTAATGAGGTGACCATTAAGAATAAGTACTCTTTACCCCGCATAGATGATTTCTTTGACCAGTTGTAGGGAGCCACAATGTTATCAAAGATTGATCTACGTTCGAGATACCATCAGTTGAGGATAAAAAGTCACTTAGTGACAAGTTTATTATACGCACCGTCTGACTAATCAAACAATAGTGGGTGATCGTGTCGGGACCGTAAGTTCACCATACCATAAAGGCTATGACATTAATTACACCTTTCTGAAATAAGGACAACCCTTGATTAATCACCAAGATAAAAGAGCCTCCGGGACTAAATGAGTACACGTATCAAATGGCGTTTATTATGAAATGTAGAACTTAGGTACATACTCGAGCGCACGATGCATCAATATTTATTAAGTCGACTTCCGGTACGCGGCGGAGAACATAGATCTGAAGATCACCTCATGCTTAGTGATAGGTTCTAGTCAGACTGGATCTGACCTTCTGCAAATCACCATTTGATATACTAAAGAGTCGCGACAATCAAGCACATAATAAGTTAAGTACGTATTCGCCCATGTATGTGTAGATGCATGTGAGTATACTAAAATTTGCTTAATCATTACTATTGTTAATGCTACAATTAGCATATCCCCTCTCTTATTTTCTTCCTCTTTGTTATCAATTTATTCTCCCTTTTATTATCTCATCATTCATTATTCATCTTTTATTATTTTCATTTGTCCACATTTATATTAGTAATGTCATCATTTTTTTTGTATGCAGGAGCACCTATAGATTAGTTAAAATGGGAAAAAGACAAGGTAAACTAGAAAAGGTTCTACACGATAGGGGGTGATCCGGTTGGGAGTGTATCTGCTGCCAGATCACCCTTAAGCGAGTGAAGCTCGTTGCATCGACGCAGCCAGTTGTTGGGGTCAACGCACATGGCCATTGAACATGCTGCATCGACCCCGTGCAAGGCCTGCATCGACCTAGCCCTTTGTGCATGCATTTTTTTGTTCCGTTCTTTATTTTTTTGTTAATTTGGAATATTGACGTTGCTTCTAGGCTCATTCCTCCCTTCTTTTTATCATCAACCCTTCATCGACATCGAGGTGCTTTGATCTGTGTTCGTGATGAAAGGGAAAATAAATGGAAAAGTCATGGAGTGAATAAATTTTGGTAGCATCTCCCCCCGCCCCAAAATGTGTTGGGAAAAATATATAGGAGGTCCATCCACCTAAAATCACCGAAAAATTTCTAGACCCAGACCACTAAGGATCCACTAAAACACGGGCGTTACAATAAGCATCACTACTTACATCATTAGGTGTGAAATCAAAAATTACTGTGCTGGATTACTGTACTAATCACTGCACCGAAGTTTGAATTCTCATTTATGGGTTGTTGGAACAGTAACCTGGGTTGGCAAAATTTGGTAGAAAATGACTTAGAAATTAAATGGTTGATAGTTTAATGGGAGGCTTGAGCCTATAAATAGGGCTGGAATTTGCCCTACTTTGAACACATACTCTTGGGAAATTGTTGGACATAGAGAAGAAAAAAGCTTGAAGTTTGGAGTGTTCGAAGTATTATTTGTCCTTATACTTCTTCCTCTTTGATCTTCAATTAGGTAGATTTTCTCTCAGGTAAAACTTAATTTTGATGTCCACATATGTTCATTCGCATGTCTACTTTGATTCTATGCAACTTTTGTTCATTATAACCTTGTATTTAAATTGCAGTTTGGATTTTAACATCAAGATATCAAGTTTTTGCTATTTCTGGTTCTGTTTAAGAACATGTCCCTAATAGAGACCGCGTTTAGAACGTGGCACCATGACTGACCGCGATCCAACTTGGACACACTTGAAGCTACTTGGCTCACTGGGATAGAATGTGGTCATCCCCTAGACTGCGACCAGAAGGTGGTTTCCCATCAGACCGCGAATGCCCAGTCTCTGAACTATGTCATTTTTCCTATAAAACACTGATTGGTAGGAGACCCCTTAATGCGGTCCCCTTATAGAATGCGATCAGAAGGCAATTCTTTTCTTGACCACGACCTACCTTGGCCTGTCTTGGCCCTACTCGACCCCTATAAATGCCTCGTTTCATGTATCAAACTCCATTCTATCTTGTTTATACATACTGATAGTCGGAATGACTCATCTCACACACATTATTTTGAAAATCTTAATTTTTCTTTCAAAATCATGTTCTTGTCTTAAATTACCATCAAAAAGGAAATGTCTAGGTAAATAAATCCAAAAAGCCATCTTTAAGTGTTTGAAAGACTAATTCCCATAAACTTCATGTATATGATCTTGGTTATCAACAGTTTTTTAATAGACCACATAAAGGCACAAACACACACAATTTGTCATCATTAAAACATAACAATCCAAAACCAACTAGGGGATCTAACAGGTGTGAATAATGGCAACGTGGTCTGGTAGTTAAATGTCTCAAAATCGGCAGCTCTCTTCCTTTTCTAGACTTTACATGGTGGGAATATTAACAAGACCATCGCAGGTCAAGCTTGGACTCATGATTGCCGTGGCCTGACCATGGTCTCGGCCAACATCCTACACCTTTGATTCATCCTCATCGAGTCTCGACTCTGCCTGCCTTATATCAAAATTGCTGGTGATCCGACGGATATCTCCTATCGAAGTTTGGATTTTCGTTCGAATCGAGAATAGTTAATGATAGTAGTCTAGACATTTTTCGATGGAAGTGCTTCGTGACATTCTAGGGTTTGCTTGACAACATGACGTCGTAGCATCAATTTCTGGCTCGTAGAGCCCTCAGTTCATGACAATTAATCAATGGTTTTCTCTCCTAGAGAGATTTAATTAATGCCGACATCTATATGGTACGACAGACTGCTGGTCCCTACCGGATTCCACATTCGCTTGGTTAGTCAAGTCGAGCGTATAATAAATTTGTCACAGAAGTGACTGGAACACCCATATAATAAATAAAACTCAAAGAAATAGATAATAAAAAGAACCAACAACAAAAAAGTACGTCACCAGAGGCTTACAGAGAGGTGATAAGGGCTTAAACCCCTCTTTCTTCTACTGCCCATGAGTGATGTTTAGAGAGAGAGCAAATTAGTGACACGGTAAAACCAATCTGGGAAATCACTGACAGAATCCACACATCTAGCAACTTAGGGTCATGCTCATGCACTAGAACAAATCTTAAGTGTAGGTATGCTTCATGATCGAGACTTTCCCTATCGTAGGAGCGAACCGTGGAATTGCACTTGACACAGTAGATCACAAGCCATGGTGCAAACTGCTATAAAAAACACAAATAATAAGAAAAGAAAATAAATGAAGAATAAAGAAGCAATAATCATAGAGGATCAGGGGATACGGCCATTGTAAACACAAAATCATTCCCTATTATTATAGTTTTTTATATTCTTCTCAAAAACAAGGATTGCAGAATCAGATCAGCTCTTGGGCTCAGTTTGAAATTGGCCCAAGATCAGCCAATTCAAGTCTATATTTCCTTTCCCTTCTTTCTAAATTAAAGGAGGGAAACGATTTTCCACTTGACATTGGATCAGCATTGGCTTATCCCTATTCAAATAAGCTGAATTTGATCAGAATTCACTGATCCTGAAAACCATGTTCAAAATGGCAGAAAGCTACATACCTAAATGCACATTTTCCTATGCAGTGCTTCAATAGTTCAATGATTGTGGTTACCAATGTTCTGCCTGAAGGACACTATAAATCTATCATATCCATTAGCTGAGGCACATAACCTCCTCGACCTACAGTTCTATTTTGACTTCTGACATAATTATATTCATGCAGTTTCTGGAAAGGCAATGAAGATGAACATTATTATGCTAAAGAGTCATGAAACGAGTTTACATCTTTGTGTTACTACTTTTTCAGTTACATAATGTTCATTCCATCTAACACAAGGAAAAATGCTGCTTGACGTAATAAAGCTTTCTAACTTACCTGTGCACTAATATTTAAGTACACAAAACAGAAAAACATCAAGGCCCTCCGTCTTGCTTGACTCTGATTAATCCCATCAATAAGCTTCTCAGAGAATGGAGCTAATAAAAGACAAAAAAAACTGCCAATTAATGTTCAATGCCGCAACAATAGACAGAGAACAGAAGTGTTCTAGAAAAGCAGCAATGCATACATAGAATGAAACTTCAATGTTATATGCCCTCTAGGATAAGGCTGGACCAAGTTCCGTTGATAAATCAAATGTTACATAGGCTTCCTGCTAAAGAAAAAGACTAAATGGCTCAGAAAGTCTTACATAAAAGATCTTCCTTAGACCATTCAACATCATTCAGTTCAACTTCATGGGTGCCTCCGCTAACATCAATATAAGTGCATGTTCTGTAGAGATAACGAAGAGCTCCAGTGTCAGATGTGCCTCTTAAATGCTGGCAGCCTCATTGCAAGTGCTATTCATCCCTCAGATAACGAATAGACTATCTCTTGATGAATGGCCGGCTGAAGGCTCCTCCCTGTGTGGAGGTAGTATTTTGATTGTAACACATAACCCCCACCCCAAGAACCCCCCCCTCCTGCGGGAGGCGTAGTTCTGTACCCAAATTAATTTAAGGGGATCGTCATGATGTAGAGTCGACAACTCGCTGACAACCATTGTACCCATTTGGGCCTTGAATGTATTTGTTGTACTTTACAAGTTTTCTTTGTACATCAATCGGGAAAATTATAGGAAAATTCCCTGACTTGTGAGAATTGCACATATACCCCTCCTTTGGTAAAAGTGACAGATGTACGCCTTCTATGAAGCCTCTTGTCACCCCTTTGGTTCGAGGGCCTTGTCCGCTCAATCAGACACTTGGGTGTCGCTTCAAACCTAGGTCTATGTAGGATTTGATAAAATTACTAAAATGCCCTTACAACTTAGAAATGGCTTAATCACCCCTACAATCCTCCATAAATGGCCTTAGCGTCTCGGGAAGTCAGTGATCCTATCCTACTTTCTTTCCAACCCAAAAACTTAAAAAATATCCCTAGCCTAGAAAAATTACCAAAACACCCCTAGAAAGGTAAAATTACCAAAACACTCCCAGGGTCCAGAGAATCTCCCATCACTTCAAAAATGCCTATGGCTCCTACAAAATTTCATTCATACTCCCAAATTCTAGAGTTTTCCCTGAACTTAAGAGGCATTTGACGGAACTCTAGCCTAGTCAATCTATTGGTGGTAAATGAGTGGTGGCTATGAGATGCCCGAGTGAACCGATCCTCAACATCAGGACCTATAGAGGGGATTAGGTTTTCTTTGATAATTAAACAAAGGTGTTCAGACATTAGACCGATGTAAATCAACACTGACTGAGGTCAGTGGGGAGAGGTCTAGCACCCGAACCCAAATCGTTGGATACGAAGCACACTCATGGAATGAACTCCCACATACAAGGGAATGCTTCTTTTCAAAAAGAACATACGTATTCATATAATCATTTATATATAAATTTCGTGGCCGACAGACTGGCATTCCCGAAGGGACCTTTCCTATATTTCTCCTTTATGTCAAAGAAATCCCCAAACCTTCTTCACCTCTATGAATATTTTCTAAGGACAAATATTCCTTTATCAATAAATGTGGTCTAAGTGACATCGGGATCTGAGGCATTTTCTGAGGGAGAGATTCAGAGGGATTTCTAAGACACGGTCTCATCACAATGCCTCATCATTTCTTCATCATGTCCATTCTCTTCCAAAAAAGAGAGAGAGAAAAGGATATATTCAAAAAAAAGGAAGAGAAGAATGAAACAAAAAAAAGAAAAGGAAAGAAGAAAAAGGAAAAAGAAAATAGAAAGGAAGAAGGAGTTAAAAACACTTTTGCAAAAGGGTAAGGCTGACCAGTTTGGTCGATTGACGCCCCACTTCGGTCGACTGAAACTGATTGAACCGGGCCAGCTAGGGCCGTGACCGAACTTGCTTTAAAGGGGGTTTTCACCCCATTTCTCACTTCATTCGACATCTTTCACTTCCACAAGCCCCTTTTCCAACCCTAAACACCCAAACTCCTCATTTCCAACCCTATAAACTCTTCCATTCTTCTCTTCGCACAAGATCTGACTCGTCTGTCATCTTTTGACATAGAATCTCTATGGCGACGTGTGCGATCTTGAAGCTCTGTTTTGGGTTCAAGATTGTGGAGAAGATCTTTCCAAAGCCTTTGGTGTGTCCTTCGGTCCATCTTCACCCCAAGGGAAGAGGTTAGCTCTCTAAGGATTTCCACTGTAGTTTTTGTTCTAATGGCACCTAGGAGAAGCTTCTTCTGAGACCCTCAGAAATCTACCCGGGGGGAGTCCAGCTCTAGGAGAGGTGAGGACCCAGTTTGTCCACCCCAGCAGGCACTCGCACCTCTACGTGCACCGCCGATGCGTCCAAGACTGATACTCAACCCCCGTCTGGTTTAGTCAAAGCACTAGCCTAAGTCATGACCCTGAAAGCCAATCGGTTGACAGAGCTACTAAGGATGGTTGACCGAAACCTATTACTGTTTTAGTCAAAGTAATCTGGGAAATTCGGTTGATCGGTTCCTATCAGTCAGTCGACCGGCCAGCTAAAATAATCAAGTTGAGTGCCCATATTAGTCAACTGAATTCAAATCAATCGACAGATATCAGTGAATTTACTACAGTCAACTCCTGATATTAGTCCTCCTTCAAAGAACTTTGATGTTATTTTCTATAGGGAGACTCATCCAGGGGAATGTTCAAAGAATTCTTTGGTTTTGATAGGGAACTAGGGCTCTTCTAATATTATTCCAGAAAGTAATGATAAAGCTGAGGATAATTTACTCAAGCCAGCAGAGCCACAGCCGACTCTTGAATTTCAATCTTTGGTACCTATTTCAAATTCTTCTATTTCTTCAGTGGTTTGTTCGAGGGAGCCTTTGGATACCCCTCAAGTGATACTAAAGCCAGCGGAGCCCAAGCAGACTCTTGAAGTTCAGCCTTCGATTCCTACTCCAAACCCTTTTAACACGTCAGTGGTGTGTTTGAGGGAGTCTTCAGATACATCTCAAGTGGAGCTTCCTTTATTCCAATATTTGGCATCATCCTCTTCAGGGGAGATTGCCCCGGTTCCTGAATTAGCAGTAGTGGATCAAGACAAATGCAAAACTGGTAAAGAAATTACTTTTATGGGCTCTGGTGTTCAAAATCTTCAAGATAAATTTAAACAAAATTGCATTGAGATTGCTGCTGCTACTGAATTAAACAATATCAGAGTTATGCACAATGGACATGCTAGAGTTATTACCAGATCTATGCACAGGACTAGGTCTGTGGGCAATATTGCTGATACATCCTCTTCTCAATGACTCTCCTTGTTTGGAACATCAGAGGTATTGGAAACGATGTGTCTCAAGGTCAAACTAAATTCCTTCTGAAAACTCACAAGGTTGACTGTGTTGCTATTTTGGGGCCCAAAATTAATACCTGCCATATGGAGAATACTTGTAGGAAATTGGGTATGAAGAAAGCCTTAGCTAATAATGATTTGCAGGCTCACATCTGGGTTTTGTGGAAAGATAAACTGGACTTTACTATCATTAAAAGGGATGACCAGCAAATTACCCTCTTACAAACAAGCACTTCTATGCCTAATTTTTATATGACTATTGTTTATGCGAAATGCTCCATTGTTGAAAGAATGTCTTTATGGGATTCCTTGAATGTATTGCACAATCAGATATCTACTCCCTAGATTGTAGCGCCAACTCATTAATGTGGGGAAGAGTGGCTATTTTATACATCCCAAGCATACTCAGTCCCTTCTTATCAGAATAGAAAACATCACAGGTTTTACAAGACAAAATTTTCCCCATAAATACCTGGGATTCCCTCTGGTTTTGGGCAGACCCAAAAGAGTTCATTTTGCGAGCATCATCTCAGCTATTCAAAAATGGATTGAAGGATGGCAGGCTAAACTTCTATCTCAAGGTGCGCAAGTCATACTAATCAAGCATGTTCTCACCTCTATTCCAATATATATTTTGGCATCCACACCTCTACATATTGGCACTCATCAACTATTAGACCGCTCCTTTGCTAATTTTTTCTAGGGATCCTCTCCACATGGGAATCGTACGCATTGGAAATCTTGGAAAAACATATGCAAACCTATACCTCAAGGAGGGCTAGGGATAATGTCCTTAACACACATGGAACTTGCTTTACGGGTTAACATGCTTTGGCATACCCTTCACTCTGATTCCTTATGGGCAACATTTTTCAGAGCTAAGTATATTCGAGGCAATCATATCAGTGAAGTCAACTTCAAAGAAGTGAAAGGCTTTGCTAGGAGAAGTTGGCTGAGGGCCAGAAACATCCTTGTTCAAAACCAAAGAATCATTATTGGTGATGGTTGCTCCACTAATTTTTGGAAGGATATTTGGCTAGGTAACAAATGTCTAGCCTCTTTTGCTCCTATTGATAATATTTCCAACACTAAAGTCACTGTCAGAGAGATCATTATCAATCCTACTCAGGAGGAAAAATAGATCATTGATAACTCTCTTCCAATTGACATTAGAAGAGCTATTTTACACACCACTTTAACTCCAAATCCGGATAAAGTAGTCTAGTGTCTTTCCTCAAATGGTGACTATTCCTTAATTGATAAGAACATAATCTGCCTTCAGTCAATATCCAATTGGAACCACACCTAGTCTAAATGGCTCCCTACTAGAATTTTGTTGTTTCTCTGGAAGGTTATTTTCAATTGCCTGCCCACTGATCTGAACATTAAATCAAGTGGCATTCCTTTTTGTTCTAAATGTGGTTGCTACGAGGTTCACCTTATCATCTTCAGAGAGGTGCAGGAGTGGCTTGATGTCATGAAGTTCATGCTCATGAGATTGATTCAGTAACTGGAAGTAGAAGTCTATAGTGTGCTCCTTCACCTGATTACTGTCATTGATAGTATTGCCATTCTGATCGTTATAGTGTCTGATTTGGTTAACTGTTCTTCTAGCCGCCATGGAGGCATAAAAGAATTTAGTATTAGAATCACCCAAAGTCAGCCAGTTCTACCGTGATTTCTGCCTAATGAAGTTTTCCTCTAGCTGTAAGGCATCCAGGTATTCTTGCCTTGCCTTTTTCTCTTGGAAGATAAGAGTGTCATCAAGTGGAGTAGCATGTAGCTTATTCTAGCTTGTTGCAGGTTCCTCTTTGAGTCGGCCACCTTGTTCTAAACATTGCCAAAGGTGTTTCTATTCCAATCCTTAAGAGCCAGCCTGCAAGCCTTAAGCTTCATGCAAAAGACATATGGAGGAGACCCTTCTACCAGTTTTTCCCAGGCAACTTTGATAACATCAAGAAATGCAGGATGGGAGACCCACATGTTATAGAATCTGAATGGGAGCTTGTCCTTGGGTATAGTTTGATCAGTATTAACGAGCATGAGTGAATGATCAAAAAAATATTCATTTCCATACTCAAGCCAACTATCTCGGTAAGAGACAGTCCAAAGTGTGTTAATGAGGCATCTATCCAATCTGGCCATGATTTTGTGATGAGCTTCTCCCCGATTGGTCCAAGAAATTTATTGCCACAGCAGGTAATGTCCTCAAGTTGTGAATGTTGAATGCACCAATTAAAGTCCTCCAACATGGACTTAGTCACCTTTCGGCCACTCAGTTTCTCATGAGGATATCTAATTGTGTTGAAATCACCAATGACCATCCAAGGAATGCTGATATTGTTGGAAAGACAAGTAATATCCTTCCACAAATTGTTCCTTTCTTTCACACAGTTGGAATCATAAACACCTGTAATGAAGAATTCCTCAAGGTTCAACTTGTTCTTGCATCTCATACGTAGGAATTGGTTACTGCCCGCAGCCATGTGAGCATCAAGGAGATTGTGATTTCAAATGATCCAGACTCTACCTTTACTACCAAAAAGATCATTAGTAATAACTTCAGCATCTGGCCAGATTAAGTTTTTAAAAAGCATAACATGGGCAGGTTTTATTTTTTTTTCAACTAAGATAACTAAAGCACGGGCATTAATTTGGATTAATCTATTTAACTCTTTGCATTTCTCCCTCTTATCTTTAACATTCCATGCTAGAATCTTCATGTAAACAAAGTAAGAGAGAAGATAATGTCGTTACATAGATGCCTTTGGATGTTGTGGGCTGCCCATCAGCTTCTTTAAGCTTCGACCTTGGTTTTAATCTATCCATCTCGTCCATAGCATGCAAATTTTTAAAGTATGGATGTTGACGTTTTCCTTGATTGATAGGGGGGCGGTGTATATCAGGTTGTGATGGCGCAATAATGTTACCAACTTGCTTAGATGGCACCTCATGAATGTTAGGAGAGTGTGGAAAGGAAAGTGGGTCCGCCTCTCCACTAACTCTTAGTGGTATTTTGTCAATAGCTGCTTCCTTTGGATGCGCCTCATGAATGGTAATAGAGTTTGGAAAGGTAAGTGGGGCCACCTCTCCACCAACTCCTTGTGGATGTTGGTCTACACCTTTAGACTGTGTAGCCACCATCACAACCATATTTGTCACCTTGGCTTTAGTAGAGGACGATTGCTCCTCATGAAGGTTGGGAGAAGGTGGAAAGCTAAGTGGGGCCGCCTCTCCACATGGTGGTTGCTGAATTTTTGCTATAGCATCCTTTGATTGAGCCACATGAAGGTTGGGTGGAAGTGGAAGGCAAGGTGGGGCCACCTCTCCACATGTTGGGTGTTGAGTTTTTGCCTCTCCACACGTTGATTGCTCCTTATGAAGGATGGGTGGAAGTGGAAAGGAAGGTGGGGCCTTTACTTCATTGATTGGGGGGCGGTGTAGAGAAGAATGTGGTGGCTTGCCAGTTTGTGCGTCCTTTGAATGTGCCTCATGGAGGTTGGGAGAAGGTGGAAAGAAAGGTGGGGCTGCCTCTCCACATGGTGTTTGATGAGTTTTTGCTATAGAATTAAACACTTCCGAGACCAGATGTTCCCTACATGAATGAGATGCTAAATTTGCAGCAGGTGGCTCTCCATAGTTAGGTTGTTGGTGGGCGCCCCCCATAGCTAGCGCAATATCCGCAAAGAGGAATGGTGAGTAAGCACCTATAGTTGGTGTGGCAGTCATCAACGTTGTCTTTACCTCCTTGACAGTTGTAGAGGGTGATTCCCTTTCTATAATTTTCCCCTTAGAAAGGAAAGTAGTGTGAAGACGTCCCAAAGAAGAAGAAGACTCTGCCTCTATGTGGCCCTACACGGAATTGGTAACTTGGTTGGCCTCGGATTGAGTCACAAACTCAGTACTCTGAGTCCTCTAAACTACTAGGGCTTTGAGAGGGTTGGAGAACTGAGTTACTGCGACCCCAAGTCCCTCCAAAGCACCATCTTCCTCCAAGTTCAGAACCTCAAAAGAGTTGTGAATATGCAGGCCAGCTGAGGAGGGATTTGAATGTTCCTTGAGTTTGTAGACCTGAACTTGCTCATGTTTCTTCTGGAGGACCAATTTGCATGCACCTTCTGCATGACCAAAGGAGTAACACAACGAGCAGCGTCTTGGACGCCATTGATAGGTTACTTTTATCTTCTTGACGCTGCCATCCAGATCTTTGTAATGCACAAAATCAGGGAGTTCTTCCCCCGACGAGATCATGATGCATGCCCTCGCATAAGCTAGTCTCTTGCGCTCAGCCGTTTGCTTGTCGAGATACAAAGGTTCGCCCAGGATGGAAGAGATCTTCGCAATAAAATCCCGAGTCCATAGGTGAAGCAGAAGTCCGTGGAAAGCCACCCACAAAGGAATACTCGTGAGACTATCTAGTTTCATTCTCAGTTGAGGACTCCATCTCTGAAGTATCATGGGGTGGCCTTTGATGGTCCAGAACCCCTCAAGAGCCCAGCATAAATCATCTTTAGAGTCAAATTTGCAAACAAAAAAACCATTCTGTAGAAGATGTAATTCAAATGCGTT
Source organism: Amorphophallus titanum (assembly GCA_024336825.1). Classification (NCBI taxonomy): domain Eukaryota; kingdom Viridiplantae; phylum Streptophyta; class Magnoliopsida; order Alismatales; family Araceae; genus Amorphophallus; species Amorphophallus titanum. The sequence continues at coordinate 6,051,635 of JANBPO010007653.1, forward strand.
TGTTCCCCACTGGGACTTGACGTATGCATGGAGAGGGCTGTAAGATAAATTGTCACGTCCCGAGCGCGGAAGATTACCCGGGGGTGTCGTGACTAGTCTGTATCGATCATGTCAATCAGAGCGTAGTGCATTCAAGCCTGACAATGCATCGGTTCACCCTGCATAGGGTTTTGAAAGCTTGAAAGAGAAAAACATGCGTAAGCCATAAAATACACTCTGAGACTCACCAAGGCGCTCTGAGACTCACTGATTTAGATCCAAAAAATTCGGGGCATTACACAAGGGCTCCAGTTAGCCCCCTAGGCAGATGACTAGAAATATACTATTAACCATGAGGTATAATGATTACTACCGTCACATTACGCTGAGAGTACTTTTTTTATAAACTGGTGAAATCCACGAGGTCACTCATGAAATTTACATGCTTAAGTACATTCTTGTTATTTGACTTTCTAGTGCATAGCCTTTTCAAGGTTATGAAAAGTACATTCTCATTACATGAAAAGTACATTCTTGTGATTGAAATGCCAAACTTATATTCTTGATAGATCTTGATCTCATATTCTCACAATATCATGTCCTTACAATCATATCTTGCTACTTGTTGTTACTATGATTTTATCACATGTTTTATCGCACTCTCATTATCTTACCTTCTAGAGCTAAAATATTAAACATGTAAACTATGTTGTTATGCTGACACGAAGATACCTACTGGGCGAGTGCGCTCATTCCCTACTTTCTTAATCTTTTCAGGAAGTTCTAGCGGATCGGAGTCGAACTATTCAAGTGACGATTCCGAGAGTGATTGAAGTTCGAGAGAGACCCTAGAAAGTTAGAGTGTCTTCAGTCCATTGTGTTTATTAAAGGACATGTCATTGTAATTTTTCATTTTCTTGAGTCTAGTGAGTCATGTAGTCAAGAAGGTCAATATCAGTTGTAAATTTTGATTATTATGCAATAAAGTTGAAAGTTTTTGTCATATATGGTGTACACTATTTGTACCTTTGGCGCTCTGATTATCTTGCTAGCTAGAGGCTTACTTTGCCGGCTGTTCATGTTCCCGATTTATTTTCGCTGTATATATATCTCGGGACGTTACAATTAAGGTGGTATCAGACCCTAGGCTTATTAAGTCCTAAGAAAATGTCAAATTATAAGACTAAGTCCAAGGTTATAAGGATTACCAACCTATGAACTAGGTAAGATTTATTTTCCAAAAACGCCATAACCTTTATGGTATGGCGGACTTCTGGTCCCAACACGAATCCTACAATCGACTGGCCAAGTCAGATCGAACGCATAATAAATTGTCACGGTAGTGACTGGCACGCTTAATAAACAATCAAATAACCTAATCAAATAATTTAAAATAAATAAACAAATTCAGAATGAAATCTTCCATTCCAGCACCGACACAACGCAACTGGTGGGCCCCACCTCCCCTCGCATGGATGATGCCTGAAGTTTGTCTGAATGATATTGCACATCTATTGCATAACTCATTGAAAATCTGAGAGGACTGCATTTTCACCTTATTGTCATGCATGACCTCGAGGTATATAAAATGGTACACTGGGAGAAGGATAGATCATGTCTGTCTGGAAACCCACGCTATGTGTAGAGGCTAGACCTCCGCCCAGTATCATGGGTCAAAGCTGTATATTAGAAATAGTGTAGATATTCATATGAATAATTCATTTAACTCCCTACATAGATGGTCATTGCATATGGTACATTTAGAGTTGTCACACATTGCATGCAAATAGGGGGAGTAAATGCAAGTCATTCTGTGTCCATTGCATAGCTGTTTCCAGCATTGACTTCATTCCAAGTATTGCACTCAGAACTCAGTCATTCAGTGAATAAAGTCAGGGAGAGTCAGTCATAGCAATTCTTGTGCTTCATGCATATTCTGTTAGACTAAGACCCATGCATAATCTTCATATCATAACTATTTTTTCGATGCATTTAGACAGGGGGAGATCATAAATGTTCTTCATTCATGGATGTCATTCTTCTCACCTTGACATGTACATTTCTTGCTAGCTCACGCATTCAGTCAAGGGGAGCACATAACTAGACTTTGAAGAGCATGGCTATATATCTATTCTTTTTCATCACTGTCTAGTTCGGTCAACCAAAACTACTCATTTTTGTCAACTGAAAACATACTGAATAGCCATTCCCTTACTTATCCTGCTATCTCTAAGTAATTGCCACTGTCAGCTGGTATCACCCGCCTCTATCTATTCTATATTCACTTATGCTCAACACTCTCATGATTAGTGAAAATCTAGCTACTCAAAGATCTATGCTAGCTACACAAGGTTAAGTTAATTTAAGATATGATGGGGATGATTCCTCTTGGATCCCAATTGGTTAGCAGAGACTGCAACTTATTCAAAAGCTTTTGGATGAAGGAAAAGGAAGAAAGTTTGAGTAAAACAAGTAAAGATGAAGTAGAAGAAGGAACAAATATGAAACACAACAAACCTATCCTGGCAAGAAAACCATGAAAGGGAAACTAAAACATGAAGTAACAAATATCAAAGCGTTATTGACACCAACTGGGAACCTCAGAGCAAGCCTTGAAACCAAGTAGTAGAGAAGCTCTGTACAATGCAACGGTGAAGTGAAATTATCATCAGAGCAAGAACTTAGCAAGAAATTTCCGTGCCAAAGATCGGCATCGGACGAGTCAGAAGCTAAGGTAGAAGCTGAGGGATAAATATAACTACAAAGCTAAGAGGACATTACATCAAAATTCCAAACCAAAAGCCAACAGGGTCTAAGAAATCAAATACCAAGTGAGAAGCAAACATCAATCCCAATCCCCACAAAAAAAAAAAAACGATCAGAGTCGATAAGAGCGCAGATAGTTACCGTGGAAGCCAGCAGACGCGCCGGAGGCCAGCAGGGCCTCGATTGCATCCGGGGAGATGCCCTCGTTCTGCAGGATCACCACCATGTTCGAACCACCGTAAACCCTCCTCCCTGCCATCGCCCTCTCTCTTTCTCCCTCCCCAGAGCACCCTCTAGGAGAAGAAAAGGAGGGAAGAACAGCGACGAACCGAAGCAGCAGAAGAGAAGAAGACAACTCAAAAGGTCACGCCTTTCGAGCCCAAAGCCCGGAGACCCATCCCTCCTCCGTCAGGCTGGGGTGCTCCTCTCCGCTTCCCCCGGCTCCCCTCTACTGCTTGTGACGAAAGAAGCTGGTGATCATGATGATGGAGCCCTGGGACACCAGAGAGCAGGGGTAGCTCACACCCATCCCGCTCAGCAGGGGGGGGGGGGAAGATGGTGAGACCCCGAACAGAGGGTGGAGGCTTGCCGGACGGGGGTGGAGGAGAGGGCAAGGGGACCCTTCTGGAGCTACCAGAGGTAGAGATAGAGGGTGAGAGCGAATGAAGATCGAGAGAAAGCCTAGATTATTATAGAGTCATGAGTCAATTATGTAATTTTTATTTTTATTGAGTTTGGTTAGTCATTGGAGTCAAGGTCATATGGTCATGCAAACTTTTGAATTTCATATCAGTGAAGTCAGATTTTTGAGTCTATATCGTTATGCATTCTTCTTTATGTGGATGTTTATTGCGCTCTGATTATAAGTCTAGCTTGAGGCGTATTGCCGGTTGCTCATGTCCCCAACTTGCTTCCACTATACATATATCTCGGGGCGTAACTATTAAGTTGGTATCAGAGCATAAGCATAAGTAAGTCCTAAGAAAATGTCATGTTATAGGCTAAGTCCCAAGACTAAGGACCCATACCTATGAACTAGGAAGTTCCAAACCCATGTGAGATCGGGTAGAGCCTGCGATGAGATAGTTACTTAGAATTTATTTCTATGAGTAACCCCCACAAATTCTATAGGGAATAACTAATTGTTATTTTCTCAAGTACCATATTCTCTCAATGGCTCACCATGTAAATTGGGATGAGATACAACAAATTGTTGTGGGTCTTACCTAGGCCCTCCAAACCGTGGCCCAAGCCGATACTCGGATAGGCACTGGTGATCTCCATCGAAATTTTTGAAGCTTGAACCCTCCACAACTTTCTGGATCATCGAATCCCGACGAAGCGAAAAATCGGATTTTCAACGTTATGCAATGCGAGGACCGGGAGAAGGTCCTTGTGGCCACCTTTAAACTTGCAAAAGATGTACGCACATGGTGGAAGGCTACTTCAGCCTCTCTACAAAATAGACAAATCACTTGGGCAGAATTTCTGGAACTATTCTGTGCAAAATATTTCTCTGAGCATGTCAAGGAGAGGAAGACAGTGGAATTTGCCTCATTGAGGCAGGGCATGATGTCGGTGGCGGAGTATGAACTCCAATTCTCTTGCCTGGCCCCTTATGCTCTGTACCTGGTGAGAACGAATATCTTAAAGGTCAATCACTTTATGGACAGTTTAAGGCCCAACTTTATTCAACAATTTAGGCCTCAAAACATCTGCACATATACGGAGATGAAGAGCCTAAAATATTTATTTTCTCAGAAAGAGTTGAATATGAGACAGAGAAGGTGGCTAGAGTACTTGAAAGATTTCGACTTCTCTATTGAATATCATCCCAGAAAGGGGAATGTTGTGGCAGATGCTTTAAGCAGGAAGTTGATAGCTAGATTAGCAAGTTTAATTCTTCAAGAATGGAAGTTGTTAGAGCAATTTGCAAACTTAGATCTTAATATCACATAGAAAGAGAATCGAGTCATGATTGCTTATGTCCAGCTTCATTCAGGATTGCTGACAGAGATTAAGCAACTGCAGAATAATGACCCATTACTAGTAGAAATTAGAGAGCAGATGGCTAGTCGACCAGACTTTGTGTTAGCCGATGATGGTAGATTGTTGTTCCGGGGTAAGACTTGTGTCCCTAATTCTGTGGAAATGAAGAAAAAGATTTTCGAGGAAGCACATAAGTCTAAGTATACAATACATCCAGGAGCTACAAAGATGTATCGAGATTTGAAAAGAATTTTTTGGCGACCGAACATGAAGAGAGAAGTGGCTGAATTTGTAAGCAAGTGATTAGTGTGTCAGCAAGAGAAAGATGAACATTTTAGGCTTGCTGGAAAGTTAAGACCTCTTGAAATACCGCAGTGGTAGTGGGAGAGTGTCGGCATGGATTTTATCATGGGTTTACCTAGAACCCGTAGCGATTTTGATACGATTTGGGTGGTTGTTGATCATTTGACTAAGTCTGCACACTTTTTACCTATTAAGTCTAAATGGAGTTTAGATGTTTTGGCTACCCTGTACATGAAGGAAATAGTAAGGTTGCATGGGGTTCCTGTATCCATCATATCTGACAGAGATCCTAGATTTACCTCTCATTTTTTGAAAGGTCTACAAGCATCATTGGGAACTCGTTTGAACTTTAGTAATACTTTTCACCCTTAGACTGATGGGCAGACTGAGAGGACAAATCAGATTGCCGAAGACATGTTGAGAGCTTGCATGGTCGACTTTGGAGGTAGTTAGTATGAACATTTGCCTCTGATCGAGTTTGCCTATAACAATAGTTACCAGTCCAGCATACAGATGGCACTGTTTGAGGATAAATAAGTGTGATAAATGTATATTTATTATTATTTAAGCCCATAAATAAATGTAAATTACATGAATTAAGATGAGAAAATACACACTTATCAGTTCTCTGAGATTATTCTTGTTATTGCTATTGTGGGTCCTTGTTGGCAAGCTGCACGTAGCATGGCTAGTACATTTTAGTCGTGTGTTCAGCTGTAATTGTGCCTTGATATGACCCAGCTTGAAGTTGTGTCCCATGGTTCTGTGTTGAGAACAGAGCTGGGATTCTGCAGGTGTTGTTGAGGTTGTTTGTTGGTTGTGTTCAGCTTGGGAGAAGTTCTCTGTGAGTCTGAATTTGGCATTGTGTGGACCGTGATCTTGTTGGTTGGTTGTGCTTTACTCTTCTACCGTGGTAGAGTTAGCATGTGACTTGAATCAGATGTAATGTCTAAGTGAGGACTGACTTGATTGTATTTATAGTCCAGTGCTGTCATTGGCGTTCTGTGTGTCAGTTTTGTTTGTCATTATGGCACGGAACCCGATGATTGGAGTAGTCAGCTGAGATGCTTGTCTTCCTTGTAAAGAGTCGATGCTTGTGTTGTTGGTGGTTGTTCTCTTGGCATGGGTCGTGTCTCCTTTCCCTATGAGACGTAAGCGATAATGCCCTATTTCGGAGGTGTCAGAGTTGTGTTCACTTGGGTGCCATGCTCGTTTTGTGGATCAGTCTATTGTGAGATCCGAAGAGTGTGCCAGTGATTGTGGTCTGGCCATATCCCTCTGAATTGTATTTTTCTAGAATTGTGTTATCGTGTTGAGCTTTGGCTAATGCTTGGAGAGCGTAGCCAGCGTTTGGGTTTGTTCGTCCCTTGTTCACTTGTTAGCTCCTTGAATTTCGAGGATGAAATTCTTTAAAGGGGGAGGACTGTAATATCCTGGATTCTTCGGATCAGAATCGGAGAGCTATTGGATCACTTTCGTGGGTCCTGATACGTGTTTTACTATCCACGTGAGTTTTTCTCTTGTATAACTTGTGAAACCCTGTGGAGAGTTAACCGTTGACTTTTCGACTCAAGGATGCTACAGGTGTGCTGTGCTCGTTCCGAGGATCACGAATATTGCTAATAAAAGTGAGAATTACAATCTATGAAAATCAAAGATTACAACTTGTAAATAAAAGAGAAAGAGAAAGAATAGGAGCCAAGATGTTGATGAGATGTTGTCGTCTCCTTGTCGTGCTGAGCCTTTGAATTTCAGTCTGTCTTGGAAGTAGACGCCGCCGAGAGGACCAATGGGAGAAGATCCACCTTGGGATGTATGAAGAGATATGAGAGAGAGAGATAGATAGGTTGAAGAAGAACACTTAAAAGTCATATGTGTGCATGTGTGCTTTGAATAAAGAGAGGAAGAGAGAGAGAGAAGGGATACGGTGGAGAAGAGAAATTGAAAACACAGAAGAAGACTGAAAATAGAGGGTGATTAGAAGAGTAATAACTTAAAATCTAGAGGAAATTAGCCAAAGTCGAAGAAGAGAAAGTTGTAGAGGACGAAGCGAGGAAGAAAGTTGGTGAAGAACATAGAGACAGAAGACATGAGAAAGAGGGTGAAAAACATGAAAGAATAGGGGTCTATCTACGCAGATGAACAGTAGAGAGCTTAAAATTAAACTTTGAAAAATGATGAATACTTTGAAAACGAGGAAGAATTGGAGGAAGAGATAGAAGAAGAAGTTAAAGAACACCTAAAAGCACACAACTTTTGTGAAGAATATAGAGAGAGATGAGGATCAGAAGGGGGAGAAAACTGAGAAAGAATAGAGTTTATAAAAACCATCTGAACAGTAAAAGTGCATAATCGAGCTTTGAAAAATAGTGAATAAGTTGAAAACGGGGAAGAATCAGAGGAAGGTGAAGAAGAGAGATTTGAAGAACTCTTAAAAACACAGAACTTTGAAGACGAAAATAATTTAAAACAATGAGTAGAAGTGCATGAAAAAGAGGCTAGAAAACTAGGCGGCTAACTCCTCCATGGTGCCTTTTGGGTGCCTTTTATAACGTGCAGCAGAGAACCCACGATCGTGACTTGCACATCAAACCCAAATCCAGCTTTCCAGCATAGATTAGTTGCCCAAATTAGGTCTCTTCCCCAGGATAGAGTCCTCCTTGATCAAAACATAGAAGACAAGCTAAAATAATAGCAAGAGGGATGTCAGGATCCCAACCCCACCAGTTTCGTGTCGATCGGTTGTCATTTAGGGCCGGTAGGAGTCCGGGAACCCTAGTGACTCGTTTAAGGTCGATTCGTTAGAATCGCCCCAATTTCGTGTTGTAATGCATGCATGTGCTGTTTTTAGCCTCCAGGGGTTGTTTCCCGTCGTGTGGCTTTGTTTCCCCTGCACTTCGGCATGAATGGGACGTGGAACGGGCCGATTCATCCGTTCCCCTGTTTTGCTCGCCGGATTCGTGTAACGGTCACTCCAGTGTTCGTCACACCGTGTGACGGTCCCCCGATAGACCGCCACGTTCGTGGTCATTTCACGTTCTTCGAGGTTGGGGTTGTGTGACAGATCAGTACTAGACCGTCACATGACTGTAACGCGCCTATGGTGGTGCGTTATGCCCTTGGTGTGACGGACTAGTATAGGACCGTCACATGCCTGTAACGCGCCTTGCTTGGTCTGTTACGTGCTGTGATTTTCGAGGCCTACTACTGTGTCAGACCCTCGACGATCGTGTCTATCTCGAAGATCGTGTCAGTCTGTTTGTTGTAACCGGTCTCTCCCCGTGCGTTATGGTAGGCAACGCACCTGTGTGGGTCCGTTACATTGTGCTTGACTGGCGTTTGTCTGGCTATGGTGGTTGGTGTAACGCACCTACCCCCATGCACCATGTGACTGTGGCGGACTCAGCCTGGTCTGTTACATGCCCTTTTACTTGAGTTCTGGTCCGTTGGGCATGACGCCCCTATCCAGGTGCGTTATGCTGATGTGGCACGCCTGTCTTGGTGCGTTACATGGTCTGCATTGGATTTCAGGTCTGTTTGCCCTGACGCCCCTCCCCTGGTGCGTCAGAGCACTTTAACGCCCCTATAGAGGTGCGTTACAGTCCTGTTGTGGCCGTGATGGCCGTTGTCCCATTCTATGTCTGTTCGTGTGTTGGTCTGTCTTAGATTAGTGTTTTAGGGCGGTGTCCGTGTGTCGGTAGTTTCTGGATCGATCGGTTCAGGTGACTGGGTGTGCTCTTTTCCCTGACTGCGATAGTTCCCTAACGATTTGATCTAGACCTGCCAGAAAGAACAATAGGGAGAGACAAGCCCAGGCCAGGGGCTCAGAAACATGTCAATCGTAACCTTCAGGTGTTGCACCTCTTCATCATCTAGAATCCATGACAGTGGTTTCCGGAAGGGGGACGAGATGCATGTGAGGAAGATGGTTTCTCATAGCCATGTGAGCACCGAGAATCTTCACTTCCTGTCGCCTTGCCAGCAGCTTCCTCACTTCATTCGCAAGCTCAATCACAGAATCATCTTCGTGGCCTGTTCATGAAGAAGAATTACAATATGAAGAGAACAAAGCCTCTAATACAGTTCAACTCGCGTAAATAACATGAACGGACATGCATAGCTGCGCGGAAACAGGTTGACGGAGTTCTTACCAATGTCATACATTGCCTTCTCCAACGAGAACAGGTAGTCTCTGTTGTTCCCGCAAGGGCCGCTAGCAGTGGCAATTTGCCTGAACAGTTGCAGAAGAATACCAATTGAGGAAAACAGCAATTGGAGACATCTAACAAACTGCAACAAAGAGACAAGTGTAGAAATAGGATTCACCTCGCCATGTCTTCCAGAGAAGCTGGACCCAAGTAGTATTTGTTAACTTCCTTGTCAGGGGTGGAGGTGAACCTGCAGACAAAAATGAATCTTGTCACTTAACGAAGCAAAATGCAGATATAATTATGATATCATTCCGTCAATTTGGCACTTGGTACTGGTACTAAGTTTGTATATACAATTCAGTTAATGATGCTATAGTTTGAACAAAGTTGAAGTACTCACACTAAGACTCCAGTCACAGCAGGCTCCAGTGAATCTCCCTCCTGAACAATGAAAAGCACATATATTAGTAAGCAAAATCCAGGAAAAATAATTCACGAGCCATGAAGAACATAACCAAGCAAGATACATCTCAAGGTCAGAAAATCTTCCCAACTCACCTTGTAAAAATCAACGTGAGACTTTAGGTCGTACTCACATTCTCTCTTTTCAAGATACTGAAAGGAACAAGGAAAAATCCAATCAGCAAGATCAGTATAGACTATAAGCAAAATGCCATTATCTTTGCAGCGAACAGCACACACCTTCATTGCGGCCTCTTCCTTCTCCGGTCCACCTTTCACACAATATGCAGCACCCCACTGACAAAGGAAACCGAATAAGCAACTAAAAATAGAGCACAGGGATAGAAAGACTCATCATTTAGCAGTAACACCAGTTACATTTGCCAAATAGATTATACTTACGCAAATAGCACCTTTACTGGCCTCCAATGTCAAGGTTCTAGCTGGATGCTCTGGCGTGCCCCTGTGATCTATGCAAGCTACAGTTACAATAGGGAAGCTTATCAGTATATTGTACTAGGCTTGCAAACACCATTTGCACCACCACAAACAGAACAAATCTGCCTGATTCAGCTTCTTACCAAGAGTAAACACACGCTTGTAGTCCTTGACAAAGCCGATTATTTTCTCATCAAAGTCAAATCCGGGGTTCCAGACCAACGAGCCATAGCCAAAAACCCACAAAACCATTGTTGATAGCCTGAAAAAAATGGGGGCAAGCAATTTTATCAGCCATTCTCAGCATAGCCCTTAGTCACAATACTGCGATGGGTTGCATCGTTGAAAAAGAAAGTTGCAGATGGGGAGTGTAAAGTAGTCCTTCAAATAAACTAGCAATATTTTGGTACAGTGTCTCAAGGGGAAAAGAGGATAATTAAAAGAAAAAAATAAACAAAGCTAAATTGGATCGGAACACCATCATATAATGATTTTGAGAGTTGGTAATGCGTGGCCATCTGGTGGGCTACCGTGACAGCCAAACCCTGGGCCTCTCTTGTTGGGGACCTGCTGCTTCTGCTGTCTAATTAGTCTATTATGATGGGGAAATCGGGTAGCGCACGTCTAATAGCCGTGATTAACCAACCCACGAAGGCCCCTTCAACCCTCCCAAAGGCCGTCCCTTTTCATCCCTAAATGCGTGTATGAGCCGATAACCAAATGAATGGTCAACGAACGCACAAAGGGTTGCTCAGGCCAGAGCACAGGATGTGACCAAGAAGACTTTTTGGAAAGAACACAGGGCCCGCACGAGTAGCAGCCAGGCCGTCAAAGGCACCAGGGAAATTTTTGGTCCGCAGTCCCCGGGCTGCCGCCAGTCAACGACGCGGGGGAACTGATTGGAGACGGCCGGTTGACCCTTTCTACCGCCGTGTACTTCCCCACGCATCTATCCGAGAAATAACAAAGTGATAGAAAATAGGAAATTTCTCCTACGGCCATGGACTTCCCCACGCATCTACCAAAGAAATCAAGGAAATGATAGAAAATGGGGAAAATTCCCCCTCTTTCTCGCTTTCCATCTTTCTAACTGCACGGAATGCAGAAGAAAAGACAGCATTGCGATTTGCGAGAACAGAAGGTAGAGAAGGAGGTGGTACCACGTAGAGCCCGCACCCGCCAGGTGTTTGGCCCAAGAACAAGAACAGATCTACTGCATCTGGCAGCACTGTTAGAAATGGGCGAAAAGAACAGGAATAAAAAATGGGGATCTCACCGAGCACTACCGAGAGCAGAAACGAGCGAACTCAATAGGGATCTCTTAACGGGATCCGCCATTCCCACGATTCTCAACAAAAACAAGCATGGACAACCCCCTCTCACCTGAAATCCCCTGAAAGGACTCGCGCGCGGGTGGCTCCGCGCTCCCGATGTGTGATCCTCCCGACACGCTGAGGAGAGACACCCGATCCGCGGCTCTCCGATTGCTCTCCTCACCGAGGCCGAGACTGAGAAGAGGAGGAAGCCGCAACGGCGCCCAATGGATATGGCGACGGCGGCTCACGCCCCCCCCTCTCTCTCTCACGCTCTCTCTTCTCAAGACTGTATACGATGGTGGTGGCGACCGAGGAAGCCTTTTTATAGGGACCCGGAGCCCCGCGGGGGGGACGATGCGTCATCATGTGTACAACATGTCAACATGTGTACAACATGTCAACATGGAAGACCGCGCCGCCGGCGCAACCCATCACGCCCCGCCTTCGCCGACATACTTACGGCCGTTCCACTAGGAACTAGGAAGGCCATCGGAAGGTCCCTCTGGATGGACCCACGATAAGACCTTACATCTGATTCGGGATATGGTTCGGCATTTCGGATTTCTCGTGTTCAAGAGGAGACAGGGTTGACTAAAGGGGTCCTCCTAATGCGGGGCCCACCGAGGAGGAAGCCGATCACGTGATCTGGACGGCAGATGATTCACATGTGCAAACAGGATCTGAGAACTAAATCGAACCAAACTGAATTAATTCGGTTTGGTTTGGTTCGGTTCGGTTCGGTTAGGGTTGAAGCCTTAATTCGGTTCGATTTGATTTAAGAAAAATTCTCGTCAAACTAAACCAAACCAAACCGTGCTCACCCCTAATACAACGTAGTATATATACTTTTAAAACCATTAGTTCCCACGTCAAGTCATCTCTGTGTATAGATCACATCATTAGATGACATGATGTAAGAGTTAAATATAAAATAAATAAATATAAATAGTGCATTATTTAGATTTGGAGAGGGGCAGATTAATGGCCTAACACTTCACAGTTCACAGCCCAAAGACTCATAAAAGCCTGCATGATCAAGTAAGTGACAACCCCACCAAGACCCGCTTGCTATGAGACCCAAGATAAAGGGTCCAACAAGACCCATGGAGTCTTGGGTCCGTCGCCCGAGTGAAGACCTTCCCAATGTTCAGGAGGAGCCCCGACGCAGGTTAGACCAAGCCAGCCAATGGTAGATAAAATCTTCCCTCTAAGCTGCCCAAGGCCAAGACTCCCTGCCTAGGTCAAAAATATCTCTTATCTTTTGTGGATCAGGCCATCGTTGGGACTCTCCAACGAGCCAGAGCAAATTCCTCGCAACCGGACACTTATCCCTAATAACCATAAGCGAACGATATGTTGTCATCTGAGAGGGGGAAGTCCATGAGAGTAAAGGGAGAGCAAGAGTCCCTAAACGGTAAGAATTCACGTCGTGGATATAACGCCCTCTGGACTCTCACAATTTTTCCTACTCAGAAGAGGGAGGCTACAACTATATAAACCTAAGAATTCTCTCCAGAAAGGTAAATCAATTCTAACCTCCTCAACCGGTAGAGAGCAGTCCCGTGCCCTATATCTCCCTTACCTCATTTCACATCCCGCTCTTACCCTTACTGAGTTTAGCGTTGGAGGGTTTTTCTTGAGATAACAATCCCAGGCCCCTTGTCGTTTCTTTTCCTTTCACATGATTTCGTTCTTAGGTGGCTAATCGCAACTGATCTCGGACCCGTGTCCGACGACCAACAGCTTAGCACGAGATCTTGTCTCTTGGACGCGCGGCCTCGGGAGGGCCCTACCCGCCTGCGCACCGGCCCGCCCGGGGTCGGGCGACCCCGTACGGGTCCCCCCGGCCCCAGTCGGGTCCTCCGCCTTGACTTTTTCAATAAAAGGGGACTCCCCGGGCTCTTTGAGGACTTGCTTGCTGCTGTGCCACATGGAGGGAGAGGAGAACGTGTGGCTTTGTTCGTTGTCGTCTTCCTGGTGCTGTGGGCTGTGAAGAGAAGACTTGTTGTCGTCCGTGCTGCGTGGTACACGTGCGAGGGACTTCGTTCATGGTGCGTAGACCTCCTTTTATGTCTCTCTCCTCGTCGTAGGAGCTTCCCTTTCACATGGTTGTACATTTCGTTAGGGATTTTCCCGGGAATACATGATCTTGACAATCGTAGTAGATTTAACCCGGTTCCCGACCGTCTTGTCTGCTGCGAGGGATTTATATTTGCAGCAATATATGGGCTATGAAGCCCTAAGAGTGCGGGAGCATTCCACGGGGCAATACGCCAGAGATACCCCGCGTGGAAATATCTCCCAGAATGGCGATACGCCGAATATAGGCCTCGTCTAATGCGAGGATAATAGCCTGAAATTTTGTGAGATGAATTATGGGTGCAACAGTAGTCTGGACAGTAGATGCCTATGACACAAGCAGAACCATTAGAGAAGACATCTCTGATGTTATAGAAGGGGTGTCCGCCATGTAGCAGTGACCAAAAAGCAACAATAGCCTCAACCGAAGACTCCAATAGCCGACAAGCTTGATGGATGCAGCAGAAGGCCTAGCAGAACCAGCGGGTGTGAGAGAGGGCCTAGGCAGATCTGGCCATAGTAGGCGAGGGCAGCAGTGCGGGTCAGGTTCGGCCTGGGTAGGACCCCTAGCAGATCTGGCCACAGTAGGGCAGGGTAGGGTTGCTAGAGAGTCTACCCTGATTTACAGAAGAGTCCGCTGGAAAATTGCCCTGATCTGTAGAGAAGTCCGCCCTGATCAATCCCCTGCATCAGCTAGGGTTTCCCCTTTTTGTGTGTGTGTGTGTGTGTAGCCTGTGGAGGTCAAAAACTAGACAAAAGCAAGGGAGTTCCACCTTGTTAAACCATTTGGATCCATTTGTTATATCTTGAACAATGGTAAGGATAATTTGGAGAAATTTGATTCCAAGAGTGATAAAGAAATTATTCTCAGATATTCTTTAACTTCTAGAGCTTACCGTGTTTATAATACTAGAACTCTTATTGTCGAGGAGAGTCCACATGTTGTAGTTGATGAATACACCTTGAGAAAATCAAGAGATGATGATCATTTTCTAGTTACAAGTGAGAGTGAAGTTGAGAAAGGAGAATCGAGCAAACAAGGTGAGACAGAAAATCAAGAAAGAGAAGAAGAAATGGAGCAAGAGCAATAAGGGGAGATTTTCTTCACACTCTTTTGTCCACTCGAAAGGATTTTCCTTTCTAATGAGTTTTGTTAAAGGGGTAGCGATTTTGGAGAAATCTTTAATAAATCGCCTATAGTAACCAGCCAGACCAATAAAACTTCAAACTTCGAATGCAGTGTTTGGTCTGCTCCAATTTTTAACGGCTTCAACCTTAGAGGGATCTACGGCAATACCTTCTTTAGAAATGGCATGGCCAAGGAAAGAGACTTCCTTAAGTCAAAATTCACATTTGCTCAATTTCTCATAAAGTTGATGTTCCTGCAAGGTTCGCAGAGCAACCCTTAAATGTTCCTCGTGTTCCTCCTTTGTCTTGGAATAAATGAGAATATCATCAATAAAGATGACCACAAACTATTCAAGATAAGGTCTGAACACATTGTTCATTAATTGCATAAATGCAGCAGGTGCATTGGTTAAACCAGATAGCATAACTACAAATTCATAGTGTCCATATCTACTACGGAATGCCATTTTGTAAATATCCTCCTCCTTGATCCTTAGCTGATGATAATCTGACCTGACGTCGATCTTGGAGAAATATTTTGTGCCAGACAGTTGATCAAATAGTTCATCGATACGCGGCAGTGGATATTTGTTCTTCATGGTACGTTGATTCAACTGCCGGTAGTCGATGCATAGCCTGATGGAATCATCCTTCTTCTTGAAAAATAAGACCGGGACACCCCAAGGGGATGTGCTAAGTCGAATAAAATCTTTTTCTAATAATTCTTGAAGTTGCTGCTGAAGCTAAGTATACTGCTATGGAGAAGACCTGTGCAACGTTGGTTTGAGTAGCGCAAAAATTGAAACATTATTTCCTTGCCTATGAAGTCAGGTTGATCTCTAGAATGGACCTAATTCACTATCTTCTAGAAAAATCAGTCCTTTCTAGTAGGTTGGCCCGCTGGCAGAGTTTTCTCTCTCAGTTTGATATTACCTTCGTCGTTCAGAAAGTAATCAAGGGATATGCTATTGTTGAACATCTTGCTCATTCACCTATCCCTTGTACAGATTCTATCCAGGACGAGTTCCTTGATGAACACCTCACTGTGCTCACTCGTCACTCCTTCTGGTCATTACACTTTGATGGCGCACTTAATTCTCAGGGCCGAGGGATCGACGCTGTTCTCCTCACTCCAGAGGGGGTGACCATTCCTCTTACCTATCAACTCTCTTTTCCTGCTACCAACAACATAGCTGAGTATGAGGCTCTCCTTATTAGATTGAAGCACGTCTATGTTCTGGGCTTGCGATACTTGAATATTATAGGAGATTCTCAATTGGTGTTGTGCTAGGTCCTTTCTACCTATCGCACCCGTGACCCTAAGCTCAAGCCTTATCAAGATTTAGTCACTCTCTTAGCCAAGTAATTTTGCAAGCTGGTTTACATTCACACCCCTCGGTCTCAAAATATTCTGGTCGATGCACTTGCATCGCTTGCTTCTTCCGTCCCCTTTCCTCTCAGTCGCTCCACTGAGACCATTGTGGTCCAGCGGTTAGATGCTCCTTCCCTTTAAGATCCATGGTTTAATAGCCTTAGGAAGTCTGTAGAGAAGAAGGCTGAGTTGGAGGATTTGATAGAAGTATCTTTAATAGAGCTTGCAGAGATTATAGAAGAAGAGGAATTACCATGGTATCATGAAATTGAACAATATTGCAGGAATGGCTCATTCCTGGAATCGGCCAACGCCAAGCAGCGCAAGGCCATTAGAGGAGTCACCTCCAGATACACAATCATCGCAGGAGAATTGTATAGGCGTGCTCTTAATGGAGTTAGTATAAGGTGTTTAGATGATGACGAGGCCTGGAAAGTTGTGGAAGTAGCGCTTCATGGCTTTAGCAACTGCTGTTTTGAAACAGGGGCCCCCAAAATCAAACCTTTATATCGTCCAGTCCCTTAATGGAGTGGGTTTAGTGATCTGGGTCCAAATATTGGGCTGCCCTATTCGATATGGAAGACACTGACCCTAAATAGTAAGAAGCTGCGCCCCAAGGAATGATATTCACGTGCACCAATTGTTTTTAAATTTTTTAGTTATTTGCCCTTCAATATTAGGTCGACTAAAATTGGCATATCAAGAGCATTGCTCTTTTTTTTTTAGATTTTTTTTATAGCCGCCTGATTTAAGATCGAATAGTAGAGCTTGTATCCAAAGCTGCTTAATATATATTGAAGAGGCGTGATCTCATGCTAAAGCCTGAGCCGTACGATGCCTGATTGCTACCACTATGGATGAGGGATCTGCAAGGTGGGAAAATGGATTAGGGGAGCCCAAGGTAAAGACCTTGGGGAAAACCCTCTGATGCTTATGTCAGTAAGACGGTAGAGCTGTGTGCGGAGACAAAAAGAAGTAGGAGATGGGCACGAGACTGCTCTCCACTAATAAGGGTGACTAAAAGGGCTCAGGGGTGACTTACCTTCCTGGAAGATTTCCCTTGGTTTATATAGTGGTTCGTTGTCCTTCGGGAGTAGGGGAGAGAGAGGGATCGGGGGACGTTACCCCCTTTAATGCGGGCTTTCTCTCTTCCTAGGGCGCTTACCATTTTCATCTCTCGACTCCCGAACTTCCCTTGGTAGGTTATGCTCGACTACAATTTGGACTTTTTCTCGAGCGACCGTTATTCAGACATCCCGGGCCCGGAGGCCGCCTAAGGTGTGTCAGCCCGAGTGAATTGGGCTTGGGCAGTGGGATTGGTAATGGGGTTATCACTCGTTGGGATCGATGGGCCTTTTTGGACCACTTTGGGCCATTCTTCCTTTGGGCCTCTAATTTACCTCTCTCCACTTGCCCCCTACTCTCGAGCCAAGAGTGGGCTCGATGAGTAGATCATATTCGGGCGATATTAGTGGCTCGGATAGAGATTTGGCCGTTGCGAGCTGTCCCTATTTTGAGGTTTAGGGGCCATTAATAACAAGGGCATCGGCTATGCTTCTTGGTGGCAGCAAGGTTTTAGGTTTTATGAACTTGTTACCAGCTTGTTATATAGTTCAATATGTTGAGCTGATCTTTCTCATCGAGCTATTTGAAGCTGATCTTTCTCATCGAGGTTTTATGTTTTACGCTAACTATTAAGCGTCAAGCTTACTTCAGGACTAATGGAAGCATGTAAGAGTGGGATTGGATGCTCTCCCAACATGGGAATTCCTAATTGAGCAGACACACTGTAGAGGGTGCTGCAAGCCCCCATACATTCATGCATGTAGTAGAGCTATTCATCTTGTGTGCCTCTTGAGGACACTCTTCCTGTTCTTATCAGCTACCGTATATTCTAGCCAGTTCCACACATATGCAAATAACAAGAAGTTTCTACTTTTGATCATAACAGGGGTTAAACTCCCAGAACTCTCAGGCAACAAAACTTTGGTTGAAAAACCAAAATATATCAATCTGATTAGGCAGATTATTGTATTTATTCAGGCTCTCAGCAGAAGTTTGTTGCTTTCAGTCGTACTGCTTTAGAAAGTAATGTCAATAAGAAGCCTGTGGCCTGGCAGCACAAGGGCGCCCCCGCAGGGGAAAGTTCAAGAATTGTTCCCCCTCCATCCATTGTGAGTGCGTGAGGGGAAGGGTTCTTTGACCTTCGGACTCGTGAGCCTCTGTTTTCATGTTCTTTGCACAGCTTGCAGAGCCATTCAATGGTGGAACCGTGGGCTGAGTGTTTTCCCCGAAGACAGATTTAGTCGGGAATGCTTATGGAAGGTTAAATTCAAACTCTCTCTACTGGGGGAAGAATTGTAAATACTTGCTCATCATGTTGCTTGAGAAAAGAATGAAGACCAGTTGATCAATTGATGAAGTCATATTCATAGACCGCCCATCATGATTGAGATGGTTTCCATCTCAGAATGCTTATTATTTACATATGAAGAGGGAATTTTGCACCATTCCTCTCTTTCTCTCTCTCTCTCTCTCTCTCACACACACACACACTCTCCATTATTTGGTGTTACATCGTGTTCCTGTTTCTAGCAAGGAAAAGGGGCAAAAAGGTATTATTGTGTTCCCATTGCTGTGCAAGCTGATTTGTGCAGCTCTTGTCTTATGCAGCACCTGATATGACGAGGATGCCATTTTGTGGTAATCAGTGATATGGTGGGGTCTTCTGCCATCGATAGGTGCCTCCACTGGGATTCTGTCCACTCTTTTCTTGCACCTGATTAGGCAGAATCTTTTTCTCTCTCCCCGTCCGAAAAAGGAGAAACAAAGCCCTCTGTCCCAAGATGCCTGCAAGCATAATCAGCTGCCTTTTTGGTAACTGTTTCCAGAGTAGAAGAGCTGCAAGTGAAGCCTGATCATCTTACACTGTTCTTCATTTTCACTCGGTATTCAGAAAAATGGATAATATCCTTAAGGATCTGAAGTCTGAACCTGTCTCAAGACTCCTGATGAATCGTGGAGGCCACCGTTCTTGCCCAGAAACGAAGCTGCCTCTTCATATTGGCACCCCCTGTGGAGCTTGCTGGCAGCATCTTGAGATTCAGCAGTGGGGAATTGGGTCTTTTTATAAGCCATGCCTCTGCCAAGTAAGGCCTCCTCACTTTTCCTGTCACCGTGACATCCTCCCCTTCCTTCAGTGGTTCATTGGCCTTGTTTCCCAGCCTCTGAAGCCCCGGTATCATGCTCATCATGCGTGGGCTCAGTGACTCCTTGTGGAACTCAAAACCCAAATCCATGAACCCCTTGAGCTCATCTTGTTCCAGCTCGGAAAAGCTCTTGTGGCTCCTTATCATCTTTGTTGGCCGCTTCCTGCTTGCGTTCCTCGACTGTGGGCTGTTCTCTGTTGAAGGAGGCTGAGAGGACAGATGGTGGTTGCTCCTGATCAGCGGCGATGACGGCATTTGGAAGAGTTGATCGCTGGTTCTGATGTTCAGCCGTGTTGGCCGCTTCTTCCTGTAATCGTGATGTCTGCTTTTTTCATTGGACTACAGCAGTTTCAACGAGAGGAAACATAAGAATGTGAAAACTTGTGCAGATCATCCCTGGATGAAAAGAAGCTCTCCAGGGGGGAATCAGTAGGAAGAGAAGGAGGAAAAGAAGCTGCTTTGCCTTTCTGCACCAGATGCCATTACCTTATCTTCTGAACCGGTTACCCGGTGTGGCGCGGCCGCTGGTGGCGGCGGCGGACTCCCCATTTCCTTCACTGCAGTTCGAAGGCCGAGCTGAATGACACTGGACAGGATGTTCTGATGGTACCAGACTCTGTCCATGGCTTCTTCCAGGCGCTGTAAGCAGTCGTCTCCCATGTTTGTCTCTTGAGACCAGCGGATGCACTCCCGCTTTGCTACTGGTGGAAACACCCAACCATCATAAGCAAGATGAGGGAGTATATCAAGCACCGGGAGTGGGCAGGGGGTGTTCCACAAAAAGAGCTTGTAGGCCTACCTTGTGGTGGGGAGAAAGGCATGGAGGGGGCCACATCGGCAACTAGGAAGCTGATGTTTGCCCGGTATGTTAATCTTATAGAACGTATGATCCAGAATATTTTACAGGGAAACTCTTGTTTGTTTCTGAGAATGTCGACGCCCCGTTTTGTCTGGTTTCGATTGTGGATGCCGGAGCTTGATGTTGGATTGTTGTGACAGACCTTGGATTCCTGTACTGGCGATGGCGAACCCAACCTAAGGGCTCCGAATAATGTTTAAACTTATCCTTATTCCTGTCCGATCGATCGTCTGGAAGAGGTTTCCCTTGGCCTCCCGATCAGAGGTTGTCCGTAACTCTTTTGCCTCGACGGAGATTGTGTCTGTACTTCGTAAATAAATTATGTGCCACAATGCCATGTGTCAAACTTGTTTACTTGTACTTCCATGTAAGGTCTTTTAAAAGGCCATGGCAACATCTGAAATTGATCACAGGTTATGAGGTTATGATCGGCTCCCCAAGCCTCTATGAGAACAAGTAAAAGAAAATCCATACTAATTGCCCCTTTGAGCCTATGGATTCGGTCATCATCTTACGAAAAATGAAGTTTGAGAAAATTAGGTTGGAATGGAAGATAGTCTTCACATCCAGCACATCATCCATATGAAGAACAAGCTATACTGCAATGATTAGAATCAAAATTACGTTTGAGTGCAAAAAGTGTTGTTCATGTTGCCCACCACACACACACACACACACACACACACACACACACACACACACACACACACACACACACACACACACACACACAAGAAGGATAAGAAAACTATGTGACCTGAGGAAAAAGTAACTGCTTGGAAATCTGGCTTACTCTCATTTGGTGAGAGATTAATTCTTATCAAGCGTGTGTTATCTTCTATTCCTATACATGTTCTATCTGTTATGTCCCCTCCAAAGAGCATTATTCACTCTCTGGAAAGAACTCTTGCTGGCTTTTTCTGGGGTTCCTCTAGTACAGGTCATAGAAGACATTGGATTGCTTGGCATCATCTGGCAAGACCCACTTATGAGGGGGGCCTTGGCATCAAGTCTCATTTTGATATTGGTACAGCTTTGAAAGCCAAACTTTCTCAGAAGGTTTACTCTAATAAGGAGGTTTGGAGCAATTACATCCATAACACCTATCTGAGCAATCATCATATAGCTTCTTGCCCTTCCTCTGGCTCTCCTCATTGGCGGATGGCACTTAAGCACAGCCATTGGGTCCTTGATAATACTTGCTGGCTAGTAGGGGTGGTCAATTATCCTTCTGTATGATTACTGGACGGGTCAGGGGCCTCTTCGTAATCATATTTCTGATGATCAATGGGCTGAAATTTCTTCTATTCATGGATGGCTAGTGAATGATTTCCTCCAACAAAGACAAGTTCTACTCCAATCTTTACCCACTACTATTATTGCTATTATTCAGGATTGCACTGCTTCTACTTGTTATATTTTCGGGATGGATAACCCTATTGGGAAGCCTCACCCTCATAGGCTCTTCGCTACCAAATCAGCTTGGCACCTTATCAGATCACAAGATCCTAACTTATACATCACCAAATGGCTCTGGAGTCCTTTATTGCCCAAGAAAATCTCTATATTCAACTACAGGGATATCCTTGGGAGGTTAGTTGTTGATGCTACTGTTCAAAATATTGGCATCCCTCTAGTTTCTCGTTGTGACTATTGCCCTTCTCCAGCCACTAAGACTATTGATCACATCCTTGTCACTGGTGGCAAAGCCACTCGTTGCTTTCAGTTTTCAAGAACCAATGTCGCTTCCCTATCCATGTGACCTCGTTCCCTCAGTTGGTTGCTTCTTTTTTATCTATGGCTTTAAATACCTCGCTCCTATTCTATTGGTAGATTTAGTTACTCTCATGTTTACATTAATTGGCATCATAGTTAGCTGTTCTTAAACTGTTTAGATAGTTTTACAGCTTTGTTAAACTATTGTTTATTATGCCATTGCATGCTTTATTACTTTTGCATGTTTAGTTGCGAGGTAGGGATCCGTGTGACCCCTACTGAGTCTGGTTGTGAGACTCACCCATACTTTTCCAGGTGAGCAGTAGCAGCCATCTACCGGAGCTTCCCGTGCTTTTGACAGCCGTCCTTAGTGTCAGCAGTGGTCTGTCAGTAGGTTATTAGTAGTCTTTTTGTCTTATTATACCTTTTGACCGGGGGATGTCCCGTGTAGTTATGTATTGACTCTCGTACAGTTCTTGGACTTGTACAATTTGTGGATCTGGACTATTAAAAATATTTATCACTCTGATATATTAAATTGCTTCCACCTTAAAGTTCAAACTGTCGCTTTAATTAATACTACGCATGTAATTTCAATTTGTTATGCATCCCCTTGACAAAATCCTCCAATGCTTACGAGGCCTCATCAGTCTCTTAGGTGGCTTCCCCGAGTTCTTCGTATCGGTTTACCAGTATCCGGATCTCCAGGTCATTACAGCTGCAATGGCTGACTTTCATCCCCAAGCGTCTAAGTTCAAGCTCTTCGAGAGAGGTGAGTTCAATTTAATTTCAAAAGTTCATGAATTTCCTTAATTTTCTTCCCATGGCATTCCCCTTCTTCTCTTCTCTTTTCTTCCTTTGCTTAGCTCATTCCAGGCCCAAGATGCTATTCTAGCTTAAAGTGGGTGGCTCCCATGATAACAGAACTTCCTTTAGAGGTCCTCTCCATCCTAAGGGCATGGCACCTTCACCCCTTAGTGGTTCTAGCTAAACATTTCCAAAAAATCTCCTTAGATTGGCCTAGCATTTCAGCTCTTGTAGAGTTATGGCATCCTCAGACACATACCTTCATGTTCCCAATGTCACGCCTCGAGATATGCAGCGAAAATAATCAGAATGCGAACAGCCGGCTAGTACGTCTGGAGCAAGTAATATAATCAGAGCGCAAGATAATCACATAAGTAATTGTAAAAAAACTTTTTTAATGAAATAAAGTTAAGAAAAATAAAAACAATGAGATAAAGAACAGAAGACAAAGAAAACAAAGAAAAACATGAAAGTCTATCTAAGTATGATAGGCACTGAGAAATTGAGCTAAAAGAACTTAGGCGCAGGCGCTAAAAATAAATATAGGCGATATAAAAAGAACTTAGGTGCTTCTCTGCCTATCGACTTTGCCTATCTCCATCACATAGGTGCTGCTTTACCTATCCTTCAGCCTATCTTATAACTTAGGCAATATCAAACTCACGTAGGCGTTGTAACTCATTTAAGTGCTGCTTCGACTATCCTCTTCACCTATCATAAATCTTTTGCCTATCACTTAGGCGATATCTAACTTAGGCGTAAGATCGCCTATTCTTCATTTAGAACTAAATCATAGGCAATATATCGACTATCTCATAGGTGCTGAAAACTTCACCTATCTCATTCACTTAGACAATGAATCACTTCGCCAATTGTTCACTTCGTCTATCTTGGAGACTATGCCTATCTTTATATCTAAAGAAAATTTTACTTATCCTAACAACCTCGCCTATCTAATAAAGACAAAAATCTTTTTGCGCAAGCACTTTGCCTATCTTGTTCACTTAAACGTTATTGTTCAACTTAGACGATATCAAGCATATATAGGCACATGAACTTCATTTGTCTTAAATAAATAAACTTTGTCTATACTACGTACAACGCTTATCTAAATTAACAAGAAATGCACTATTCCATCTACTAGTTGAGTTTTATCTCTTTATCTTTAATAGCTAATTTTACACACACTTATTTGGTAAAATCTTTTTTGGAATAATATTTATTCAGCTACATTGTCATCTTCTTTCATTCTTAGCTGTCTTACTTAAGAAAATATATATCTACTATCTATCATGAATTCTTTATATTTTGCAAGATAGCTCACTATGGAAACAAAAGCCTGGAATGATCACTGAATTAAATCTAATCACTTGTTTGTCCTGAACTCTCACTTACTAAATAACTACATTTCTAAGATGATCAAAAGATTATAGTAGCTATTTGATCAAACATCAGTTCTAAATATATGAAAAAGGGCGCGGACCGATCAGGCCCGCGCCCCGCATTTGAGAAAACCCCGCCGGGTCAGCCGCGGCGCGGCCGGGGCTCGGGCACCGCCGGCTCGCCCCGGTCGCCCACCGTGCCGTCCCAGGGGAAGGCCAGGGTGGGATCGTTGGCGAAACGCTTCATGCGGATGGTCAGCCTCGCGCCCGCGCCGGGGGCCAGGCGCACCGGGAAGTGCCGCGTGCCCACGTCGGTCGTGGTCTTGCCGTCCGACACCGAGACGATCTGGTGCTCGCCATAGGCGCCGCCCTGCACGATCATGCTGCGCTCCTCGCTGGGGCTGACATTGACGAAGGTGGCGGTCAGGCCGTCGGCGCTCCAACTGTCGACCAGCACCGCGACATCCTCGGGCAGGCCGGGACGGCGGCGGTCGGGATCGAAATAGCGCAGGCGGCTGAACAGCAGCGTGCCGCCCTGGCTGGGCGAGGACCGCGCCCAACTGCCGTGCTGCAGGTAGAGGCCGCCCTCGATCAGTTGCGTCAGCGGGATGATGGAGGCCGGATTGTATTCCAGCGCCGAGTCCGCCAGCCGCATGTCGGCCGAGGTGTTGTCGGCATCCATCTCCTTGACGCGCTGGCGCATGCGGGTAAGCGCGGCGTGCAGCGCCTGGACCGGATAACCCGGATTCTTGCCTTCCAGGAAGTGGTACCAGTCGGTCTCCTCGCAGCGCGCGCGGTCCGACGGCTTCATGGTGAGGGCGTAAATCTCCAGGAAGTTCTTGTTATACTTGCCCGGCTTGAAGCTGTAGAAGCCCTGGTCGCCATACATGGTCGGCGTCGACAGCTTGCCGTCGACGGTCTTGGCGGCGGCGTCGAACTTGTCGGCGGTGGTGCGCCACACATTCAGGTATTTGTCGTCGCCCTTCGACAGCAGATAGGCGTTGAACAGGCCGTTGACGCACCACGGCACGCGGTTGCGGTCTTCCGGCTTGCCGGTCATCGGCACGATCGGGCTGAAGCTCCAGCCATAGACGCCGGCGTACCACTTGTTTTCCGGCCCGCCGACCTTGCCGTCCAGGCCGACCTTGGACGGGATGATGCCGTTATTGTCATTTTGAGTCGCCGTCATGGGCTATGTGGGCTCTGCGCGTGATTTACAGTCACCCATAAACAATCTTCACCATCGTCGCCGACGGGTTGTACTGATACGTCACCACCTGCGGACACCGCTTGCAGATCGCGGGGCCTTCCTGCCGGAACCAGCGGCAATGCGGGCGGATGGAGCATTTCGGTAAGGTATCCACCACCGCTTCCAGCAGATCCACGCTGCGCACCGCGAGTTGGCAGGCATCGTCTTTGAAGTGGGGGCATTTGCATCCCTGGCACGGTGAAGCAAAGCGAAACACTTCGCTGGGATGCACTGGCTCGGCCATCTTCAGGATGTCTGTCGTGACCGGCATGGCGTGGTCGGTAGGGACAACACGCGGGCCGTCGACATGGTCGGTGACGACGCCGATCAGTACGGTGTCTTCCAGTGTGCCGGTTGAGCTTGGGCACAGCAGCCCGGTACAAGCTGCTGTGCGCGTGGTCTGCTCGCCAGCCATGGCTCACTGTTCCTGTATTTGCTGCGCTTTGCTTACCGCAACGCTGCCATCTGCGTTTTGCGAAATCCCCACTTCAAACATGTATTGCGGGATGCCGCAGATAATGCGGTGGAAGGGTGTGGTGAACTCTTCATGGATGGCGCCGGATTTGAGCTTGCGTGCATTCAAGGCAATGGCGACGCCTTGCGCGGCAGCCTGGGCGATGTCGTTCGGGCTTAGTTTTTCGGCCATGTGATGTACTCCTTATCCTGTGCGTTGATGGGTGCATTTCCACAACAGACAGCAAGGCGTGTTTTGCGCGCACTCGCTGACGCAGTCACTGCGGTGAGTGACATTCAGGGCGGCATCAAAAAGCCTTCACTGAAACAAGTGAAGGTCGTGCTGGGCAGGGTATGTCACCGCTACAGATTCCCTCTGGCAGTGCTGCATGGACAATCGACGTTGTTCCCCCGGTTCGGGCGCGGATGTTACGCCTTCGCTTGTTGCTGCCGCGTAGAGGGGGTGCGAAGAAGAAAAAACGGTGTCAGGTTCAATTATGGACGCGTTATCTATCCGCCATAAATGGATGCGGGGAAGGCGGGGCCGAAGCGATTGAGCCCGAGACATGCCCTCAGGGTAACCACAAAAATGATGAATGCTGAAAAGAATGCATGAAAGAAAGAATGACAATGTACAAGAATAAACTCAACCTCATCGATGGCGGGGCTTTCTCTTCATCAAATCTCAACTTGGCTTCGTCGGGCCGCCATACTATCCTGCACCTCCAAGCGCCGTGCGACGAGGGAGCTCTCTTCAGCCCAAGCTAGCTGTGCTCCTTTAGCATTTGACTCCGTCGAGGCTTGTAATTCTTCAACTTTTTGCACTATATGCCGAATGGTTTCTTGGAGCAGTGCGGCTTGGTTCCTATCCTCGGTCTCTGCCACCTCAAAAGAGTCCCGACGTCTGCAAATTGCCTTAACCTCGGATTGTAGTTCCTTGTCCTCACTAGGCAAAGCATATATCTCTGTCTTAAGCTGTTGAATCTCTAAAGCTTCCCAGGCCAAAGACTCATGTATATGCCGCATTTCGTCCCAAAGTTTGTCCACTGCTGCCATCCAAGGATCCCGGGGCTGCCCCACTGCATGGTAACCCTACGTCCCAGTCTGAAAGGCATTCTACACAGCGTCTGTTGAGGGAGGGCTCTCCCACTGGAACATGACTCGGGCACCACTGATAAGTGTCTCAACCATGTGCTCGGCCCCCACGAAAGGCACAGGCTGTGGAGTGTCTGGCCATTCAATACCGTGCTCTGGGAACTCAGCCAAAGGAGCTAGTACGTGATCGGGCCCCCCTCTTCCCGGAGAGATGATGTCCTCGGAGCCTGAAAAGGGGGAAAGAGGCAGGGTTTAAAAGGATAAATTATTATTCTGATGAGCATGTCAAAAAAGAGAGAGAGAGAAGAGAAAGGAAAAAGAAAATGGGGAATCGAATATACCATCCTCCTCGGCAAGGGTGGACATAACATAAGAAGGTGCCATCACGAAAGAAGGCTCTTGCTCAAGGCCCGACACTGGATTGTTAGCCGTTACAATTTGTGAACCATTCTCTCCTGAAAAGGGAAAGATGATGACATTGTCATGCTGGTCAAGACATATAAAGGAAAAAGGGGGGAGAAGATTAGCCAAGCATGAAAATAGAATGGTCCAGCTCAGAAACTAGGTGAACTTGGACTGGGTCAGGCCGGTTCCAATCTGGTTCATCCAGTTCTAATCTGAACCAGCTGGTTTCTCAAACCATGCCCCGAAGGAGGAGATGAAGACAAAAATTTGGGCATTGTATCCTTTAGATTCAGTTAACTTGAAGAACAATTGACAAGTTGCTTCTAAATTGAGAAATATTCAATGCACACTATTTTCTTTTGTTTTCTTGTTTATTTTCCATGGCAGCTGTGTAGATACCTCTGGACACTGGGGCCATGGAGGAATGTTTGATGCCCTGGCCAATCTTTCAACGAGCATTCTGGATGCATATCATCGAGCTTCTGAATGTGGCGATCTTCAGCTAGGTGATCTCCATCTTATAAAATTGAATGGTTAGTATCTTTCTTTTATCACTCTCCCTGAGTAGTACTTATTGCACTACTAACCATCTACCTATTCTCCGGACTTCCTCCTAATTATTAAGAAATATAACTCTCCAGAAATTGAGTTTCTCCTTTCCCATGAATCATAGGAGGCCAAGGTTTTGGCAAGTAAAGTCTCCTTTTGTTAGAGCATCCAACTTAAATTCAATTGGTGGAGAGTGGGGAGGCAAGCCCAAGGTCAATGCTCATAGCACACCCATACTCCCCTCACTCCCCTGACAAAGAAAAAAGAGAAAAAGAAAAAAAGGGAGGTGTATATGCTTGCATATGCAGGCACATGCATCCGAGTGCATGTGCACACATGCACATGCAAACACAAACACACAAAAGCAGAGGAAAATTCACTTTCAGCAAGGAAACTCTATTTATCTCTTTGCCCATTTCACTAACATGATCTTTATCTTGCTTTCTTGTACTGTCTGTTTCTTTGTTTACACATCCAAAAGGAAATTGCATTCATTATAAAACTGAAAAATTCCACTACCAAACTCTACTAACTATGTTGTAATCTCCCTCAGACTGAGAGGGAGGGACCGAGCCCCTCTGTTTGCCTCTTCCTCACTCTGTCTCTCTTTATTCTCTCACTCTCTCATTCTCTGTCTCCCTCTCACTCTCTCTTTGTCACACGCACAAAAACGCACACGAATAGGAATAAATAACTAACTACAACAGTAGAGTCCAGTCCAACTGAAAGTACAATCTAAAGTAGTAAAATGTCTCACACACCAAGTGAACACTCGACTCGGCGAGCTGACAGCTAAGGATCTCCACGTAACGTCCTCGAACCTCGAGAACGAACCACCGCACCTGAAAAGTAGGGATGAGTCTCCAAACAGAGACTCAATGGGGGTCCCATGTAACGACTCGGGATCCGAGTACTAGAAAGGAACCAGCGCGACTTGAACCTCGGCCCGCCAGCTATGAGTCCGAAGACCCGAAAGGGTTAAAAGGATAGGTGTGGTGTACATAGAAATAAGAAATAAAGCAGGACAATTCAACAATTAATAGACATAAATAACTAACTACAACAGAGTCCAGTCTAACAAAGTATAGTCTAAAATAGTAAAATGTACCACATGCCAAGTGAACATTCGGCCCGACGAACTGGCAACTAAGAACCTCCACTCAATGCCCTCGAACCTCGAGGAAGAACCGTCGCACCTGAAAACCATGGGTGAGCCTCCTATCATTGGCTCAATAGGGGGCCCGCGGAACCCCAACCGAAAATAACGGCAATACGGAAAGCAGCAACTACAGCAAGAACAACAGTAATAGCAGGAACAGTAAACACAGTGGCCGATAAAATCTCGGCTCTACAACTACTCCTACTGTACCAGAATGGAACCCAACACCCCGATCCCACGGTCGGGGAACAACCAGACACGAACCACCATACTGCGACCGCCCTAGTCACGCTACCAGGAAAGTGACACGATACCACTGCCGTGAAGGCCTGTCCTCACAGACAAAGGCCCACCGAAACCACACGGTCTGGAAACACAGTCACTACCTCGCCGTCGTGAACTCTATGCCGTCTAGGGAAACCCTCGGTGACGGTCACCGAAAACCCTAGATCTCAACTCTGGAAAAACCTCCCGAATCAACACATGAAATCCCGTCTCGTAGACGGGTAACGGAAACCCGCGACATTACAACTCACGTCACGTGACGGGAGTACCGCCCACCAGAAGTAAGGCCGGATGCGTCCACTGACGACTTAGTCCGCAGCCCCCACATGTTATCCATTGAAGCCGAGATTTTTGAAACCAATAAATCTCCTCGCGATGAAGGACAAGGCGAATAGCAACATTTGCTTTTTGGAGATCTATCCGGTTTTCCATCGTAGGATTAGCATCATATACTACTTGAGCCTGTTCAACCTGTGCTTTAGCACATTCTTTGGCTTAGTGAATATTGCCAAACACATTTTTATTCCATTCTCTCAAAGCAATCTTAACGGATTTAATTTTCTGGTGTAGAAAATGGAAGGGATGACTGTCAGGTTGCAAATGATTGTTCCACTGCATTTTAACAGATTCTAGAAAATCTGAGTGAGTGTGCCACATGTGTTGATAAATAAATCTCCCTGGGGTAGAATGCATGGGATGAGTTGATCAAAGCATAGGAACATGGTCTGAAGGTCCTCTGATCAATTGTTTGACAGATAAGTTATAGGGTGAAGTCAATCATTCAGCATTATATAAAACCCTATCCAAACGACCTCGAATATGAGATGCCCCTGTTTGATTATTGGACCAGGTAATAGGGGAACCGGAATAACCTGCATCAATTAAACCAGGGGCAGTTAAAAAACCTTGGAAATCTGTCATTGCAGCCACTAAAGACATTGACCCACCTATCTTTTCTTTCGGTGTTACAATGCAATTAATATCTCCACCAATAATCCATGGGATCGTCACACCTTGACTGAAATCCATTAGAGCATCAAAAAGGTCCCTGCGATTACTCACACTACATGAAGCATATATGGCAGTAAAGAACGTAGAAAAGGAATTATCTTCCTTTATAGCCACAGTGATAAATTGAGGGTGCTGCTCAGTTATTTCTAAGCATACACTAGTATTATGAAAAAGCCAGATTTTTGAATGAGCACCATCATTACCGATAACTGAAGGAAGTTTGATACGTCGAGCCACACAATTTACTCGATGTAAATCAATATGAGATTCTGAAATCGCTGCTATACAAATATGATGAGCTAAGCTTCTCAAAGTGGCTTTATTCCTAATACCTCTGACATTCCATATAAGAGTTGTATTAATCATGTTCAATAGAAGGATTTGGATGGGCAGCCCCGTCAATTGCAGGGTATGAAAAAATTGTTTGTCTTAGTTCTTCTTTTTCGGTCGTTGGTCGGGTTTTCGGCTATGCCTGGTATTAGCGTTTCGAGTCCCGATGGACGTTTGCAGTTCCGGCTTTCCGGCGGGGCGTCGGGGTTGATGTTTACAGTAGAGGCGGATGGGCGACCGGTGGTTTTGTCCTCCCCTTTGGGGTTTTCGTTGGACGGGCAATCCGTGACGGAAGGGGCGACGTTGGTGAGCAGCCGGAAATATACGAGGCACGAACAGTACGACTGGCTGGGTGTACATACGCCGGCTGTCGATGACTGCAATGGCGCCGAGGTCCGGGTCGCCCAAGGGCGGGTGGTGGCCCATGCGGGTCCTGGCTACACCATCGATATCCGGGTTTTTAATGACGGGGTGGCTTTTCGGTTCGTGGCGCCGGAAGCAGCGGGCGCCGGGCGGATGCCGGGATCGCAGGCGGTGGGCCGGGTACCGGATGAGGCGACAGTATTTCGGCTGCCCGGGGACGGTATTGTCGGTGCCTTTGGCTCCACTGCGGGACGAGATCGTCCGGTTCAATGATCTTTATATTCTCAAGGGGAGCTATGGCTCGTTATAGTCCCCAGGAAAGTTCGGTGAGGACGTTGCCGCCGCCCGGATGGATCAGCCGGGCGGCCTTTAGGTATTCGCTGTCGGAATACACGGGCCAGGCCTGGAGGAGGAGGGCGTAGAATTCGTCTTTGTTGTAGCCGGAGATCTGCTGCCAGGCCCATTTCTTTTCGTCCATGGCATAGGGCAGGAGCCAATCGAAGGCGGTGCGGAGACCGCTGTTTTGCGTGTTCTTATAGTTCCAGAGATCGACGCCGGCATGACGGGCGATGGTGGCGAGGGTAAAGAGGGCCTGCAGGTTGTACGTGCTATAGCCAAGACCGTTAGTACGTGCAAGCTCTTCGGGCATCCGCCCGTCGGGTCCTATCTGGTGGTCCATTTTTCCCCGGCCTTCTCTTGCGAGGGTGCGGGCTGTGGCGGTGTCGCCGGTGAACAGGGCGAAATCGGTAGCCTGGGCCAGGTACCAGGAGCCGTGGTTGTTGGCGGCCATTAGTAATAGGAAACAGATGTTAAAAGAACATAGAACCTATTGCATAACTTGGGAAATAAGGAGAAAATCATGACCAAAGGTGACCGCTACAACGTGATCGCACTTAAGGAATAAGACAAGGGGAACTTTTCGGGTCAGACCTCCTCGCCCTCCAACTAGCTAGAAGAAGAGGGCCTCACGTTCTACTTACTTCTCCTACAAAATAAAGCTAAGACTAGAGATAAATACTAATTAGAACTATGCATATGTAGCATCCATCCCAGATGTGTAAAAGAGCATGAAATAGAGGGGGAGAACGCACCGAGGGGAGACCCTATGGAAGGGTGCAAAATGTAGGTGTGTGTGTGCTGTGATGAGAATGAAATATGGAGAGAGAAAAAACATGCCGTACAATTGTGGGAAACGTGCATGCAAGATGGCAGAAAATGCAGCAGAGCGTAGGAAAAGTGTAGATTGTGATGATTTGTGAAAAGTAGGGGGGAATAACTAAGACAAGAAAGGGAGATAGCATGCCCTGGAGCGTGAAAATTAAAGCCAGTACTTCCCTCTTCAGGTTGAGGTCGAATAACTATGTCAGAGATGCGGCATGGCTTCACCTCGAACCGAAGAAGAGCCCCCCTTCGCGCACTGCGAACTGGGCAGGTTTATATAGAAGTTGCAGAAACCCTAGCGTTTAAGTCCGAGATAAACACCCAATTTTGAGAATATATATGATTAAACTCGAGATAATAGTGGGGATAAGAGCCCCGGATCGATGGAGACCGAGGTGGAGACCTATCTCCCTCGAAAATGGTGCCAAATAAGAGTCCAAAGAGTCCTGCGGTGAAGAAATCAGAGTTCAGAATCATCTGGAATCTGCACTGAGAAAACGGTCAGTCGTGCAGCCGCAACTATCAAAAAATGGTCATACGGGTGATCGCAACTTGACTGGGTCAAAGAAAGAGTCCAGAGAGCAAAGGGAACTGAGCCGGGGCCATCTGGGCACAAAACGGGAGGTAGCGGTCTAGGGAAGACCGCCACCTTCCCTAGATCGCTATCGAGAAGCATTATATATATATATTGAAAATTAGAGGTGGCAGTCAACCGACCACTCCTTGCCGCGCAGGCTCACGAGCCATACGGGCGGCAGTGAGCCCGAATCCTCGATGCAGGGCGCGGCGTCCATGTCGGAGAGCTTCAGCAGCAGGGCCATGAACAGGTCGCCATCGCTCCAATGCCCGTCGCGGGCGGTACCAGAGGCCACAAACCACCCGCCATAGCTGCACTCCAGTGGTTCCAGCGTGGTGAGGCCCAGCAGCTTCGCCACCTTCGCAAAGTCGCTCACCACTTCCTCCTCGCAATCCGCCTCACCCACTGCGCCGCTGTCTCGCAATTGCGCACCACCTGGCGGAAGGCGCGCAGGGTGGCTGGAATCATGTCGGGGTAGGTCACAGCGGCTTCCTCCCGGCCACCGCAAGCAGGTGGCACAGTGCCGCGCGGAATGCGTGGAGCTGCTCCTGAGTGCAGTTGTCATAGGTGAATTCGTAGCGGCGCACGTCGGTACCGTCCATCGTGCGGGTCTCGACGGTCAGGACCATGACCGGCTTAACTTCTTCCTCGGCACCGGGCTTTGTATCAACGGCCATGTTGCAACTCCCGCAGACGCTGTTCGGCCTGCTTAAAATTCTCGGCATCAATGAACCGTTGGCCGGTGCGGCATTCCTGCGGTTCCTCCCGAAACATGTAGCAGTGCCCACCCTGCGGATCGTGCCGCATGGGGCAATCGGGACAAGGGTTACCGTGCGCCGATTGAACAGATGGCACGTTCTGCGAACCGCTCATCGCGGACGCTCCTGTGCTGCCAGTTCCAGCACCGCATCGGTCAGCTTGTCGAGCATCCGATTCAGCTTCGCCTTGGCCCATACGCTCCAACCGTCCTTGTCCTTGTCATCGCTAGGACATTCCGGCAAGTCCTCGAAGTACGAGATCAGCGCAATGGAAAGGTTGTCGGTGATGACGCCGGTAGCCGCGTCGGGCGCGCAATCGTGGCCCGCGATAAGGTTACGCAGACGCTGCCGGTCGATCACCGGCGCGGGAGGTTCGCCGTCGTCTGGCACCTTGTCCTGGTGCACAGCGTCCATGATCGCCGGATCTGTGGCGGCCTCTCTCCTGGCCTCCTCCTCGGTGAAGCGCACCACTCCGTCGCCGCCGCCCACCGCGTCGTGGCACATCACGCAGTAGATGCCGTAGCGGTCCTGGCCGCGGCGCAGCAGGGCCGCCGTCATCGGCGGCCGGGTGTCCTCGACCTGCTTGATCGCCGGATCGTCCATCGCCGCCGTGCCCTCGGGCGGCAGGCGCATGCCCTGGCCGTTGGCGAACAGGGCGGAGGGCGCGTAGTCCTTGATCTTGGGCTGCTTGTTCATGCGGTCGCAGCCGGCCAGGAGCGCCAGAGTCATCGGGGCCAGGAGCAAAAGGCGCGCGCTCATTCCGCCTCCTCGGTGAACGGAGGAGCTTCGATCGACACCGGCTTCAACCCGATCAGGAAACGGCGCACCGCCGTCTCGTCGAACTTGGGGTCGTTGCTCTGGATCAACAGGAAGAAGCGGCTGGAGGAAGCCAGGTGGAAGCGCTCGGCCTCGAACACCGGGTGGTTCAGGCGCGGCAGGCGGTTGAGCACGAACATGGTCCCGATGGCGCCCAGCACCGCCCCCAGCACGGTCAGTTCGAAGGTGATCAGGGCGAAGGCCTCGGGCGGCACGAGCGGCCGGCCGCCGACGTTCAGCGGGAAGTCCAGGCTGGCGTAGACCTGCATCAGGAAGCCGCCCACGCCGCCGACGATGCCGCCGATCAGGCAGGCCAGCGGCGTACGGGCGTCGTGGAAGCCGAGCGCCGCCTCCATGTCCGGGATCGGGAACGGCGAGAAGCCTTCGATGCAGACGTAGCCCTGTTCGCGCGCCGCCTTGGTCGCCTCGACCAGCTCTTCCGCCCGCTCGAACTCCGCGAGCAGGCCGAAGGCGCCGGGATGGGGCTTGGGCTCGCGCATCAGCTCTGGTCCACCGACTTGCCCTCGTCGCGCGCCTCGTTGATCTCGAAGGCCGAGATCATCGGCACGAAGCGGACGAACAGCAGGAAGGGCGTCATGAACAGGCCCAGCGAGCCGATGAACAGCGTCCATTCCCAGACGCTCGGCGTGTAGGGGAAGTAGGAGGAGACCAGGCCCTCGCGGTAGAGCGTGATGGTCAGCAGCATGTAGCGCTCCATCCACATGCCGGTGGCGGATTTTTCAGGAGTTATTGAAATTTTTTGAAAAGAAAATAAAAATAAAGTAAATTTTCTTTTAAAAACCCCCTCCCCTCGCACTTCTCCCTCTCACTCACTCTCATCACTTTCCCCCTCTCACTCACGCTCTCTCTCCCTCTCACTCTCATGTCTCTCACTCTCCCCTTCTTCTTCTCTGGCAGCCGACAGAGGGGACCGGCGGGCGAGGTGGAGGACGGCGCGGGTGATGAGCGGCAAGGACCTGGGCGTGGATCGGGAGGCAGCACCGTGGCGAGAAGTATTTGAGGTTTCGCGAAGAACTGGGTGTGGAATGACATATTTTCAGCGTAAATCGGCACCGAATTCGCGTGGTTTCTTCGGAAGAGGCATAGGGACGGATCCTTAACCCTTGTATTTTGTTTTCCCACGATTTCATGCCGAATGGGGAGAGTTTGAGTGAGTTTTCTCTTTTTGGGTTAAATAGCATGTTTTGGGATGTGAGACGAATATGTCGATTTGGGCGGCGATTTTTGGTTTAAATGCTCGATTACGAGCTAGTGGCATGCCGAGGAGTGCTTCCCCTTGTTTTGATTGGATTATCTTGCGATTTGAGGCCCGGATGAGGCCGAATGTGTGTATGGTGCGACATGGGTGTGTGTATAGTGTAATCGAAGGATCGCCCCTTTTCTTTGATTTTTTCTTTGTGTTTTAGAGTCCTTCCAGTGTGTGGAAGGCGTATAAAGCCTTCTTGTGTGTATTCCCCTTCGTTTGAGATGAATGGGGCATGGAACAAGCAAATTCGCGTTGGGTTCATGAGGTTCAAGATTGGAACGAGGTCGCGGTCGGCCTTCCAACTGCGTTAAGCTTCTGGAAGAGGACGCGGTGCTCCCAGACACCGCGTTCATCTTTGAAGCCAAGTAGTAAGGTGGTCAAGGTCGCAGTTGCGCGACCAACTGTGACTTGGTTGATCACGGTCCTTCTAGAGACCGCGATCACGTTAACGCAGCCAGGTCCCCAACCACGTTCAACAGGAGGGTCGACAGACCCATTTTTGGCCTGTCGACCGACCCCTGTTGGGTAGGTCGACTGACCTGAGGCCTAGGTGAGCAATTTTCTTTTGCCACGCTAATCTTTTGAGAAGTTATCTGGTTATTAGAGCATTAACGTGACACCTTTTGCTGGTTCCATTCAATAATGAAGTTAACTTTCTTTTATACTAGATTTTTCAAAAATTGTTTTCCCACATTATATGAGGTAACATAAGCTGGATCTAACAAATCTAGCAAAAATGCTTCATAATGCGCTGCATGCCAAGCCTGGGCTATCCATGACACAAAAAACTAGTGTAACCTTGACATAAGAGGCTACAGTGTCCGTCTTTGGTTTAAAGGCAAAAGCTTATGTACAGTTCTCTGAAAAGGTTCATAAAGAATGCAACTTATATAGGGAGGAGGAATTTAACATAAACGAAGAGAATTGGGATCTGTTTATAACATACTGTTGGGAAATGACAAATGGCATAGCACATTGAGTTGTAAAAATAATGAAAAATTACATCTTTCTTATGCCTTTCCCCTCCATTTTCATTCTATCTCTTCATTCTGTTCCTTTTCCTTTTTGTGGATGTGCTGTCAGAACAGTTCTGCTCCTTTTCATTTGCTATGCGTACAATGGGAGGGGGGGAAGACATGTGAGACAGAATCCTATTAACTGTTTTTTGCAATGTTTGAAGGAGGTAAGCAATTATGTTCCCTTTTCACAATACTTATACTAAGAGATGGGGAACAGAAATTTGCCACTGATTACACTATAAGAAACTGGGAGGCATCCCTCTATGTTGACCATATGTGTCTAGTCATAAACATGTCCTTAGAGTAGTAGGGCTGTCGAAACAGTTCTGGACACATTAGGAGACTCATTAAGACACAATAGATTTGTGTGTGGGTAGACCTATTTACCCAATAAGAAACCCACTGGTTCCTCTTAGATGAAAATTGTCAGATTTTGTTATGAATTTGGGCCTAAAACCAAGCTCATTTGGCAGGTATGTTGTAGATGTCAAACAAATAAAAAGCAGATCTGATGCTGGACCCATTTTTCCGAATAGCTTACAAGGTTCCCTTTACCGATTTACCCCAAAAGCTTACCGGATCTGATACAGACCTGGGTAGACCCTGACCGGACCATTTACGAGCCCAAATAAATTGTCACTTAGTGACTGGCACGCCCACACACTTAATGAAGCAATAAACGAGCAACAATAACAAATGGTTAAAAGTGCATCCATAGCCCTCCCCATTTGTCTCGTCCTTGATCATATCTGGGAGGCACACTTCTTCATAAGGCTCCCCATCAATAGGCAAGTCGGTCAATTGGTGAAGACTCCAAAGATCAACGGAAGTTTCCCCTTCGACAGTATAGAAGGTGTTGAACTATGGGGTGAAGACCTCCATCATTCCGCAACGCAGTCCCTTGGAGATGGGATACTTGAATCTGGAGGCATACATGTTGTGACATACCCCGGCCTTGATCAACAATGGGGCATAATTATACAGCACGTAATCTGTGAACTCGACTGCCCCTTCTCTGAAGCTGTGTGCGTCTTGGACCTTGAAGTTGGCAAACCAACCCACAGCCATCGCGTGCTTGAAACGGATCGCTAAACAGTCCAGGACGTACGGCTCATCTCTATACGCCCATTTCAGCGGGGCCAAGAATAGTCCGAACTAGATCTGCTCCTTACGTACTCTCGCAGCCGTATTGTCCCAGTGTGCTGGTACGAACTCCGGGGCCCTTACCAGTCTCCCCTCGGAGGGTGTGACCGCCTCCAAGCCTAGCACATGCTTCCACTCCTTGCACTCGCCTAGCAAGTACATTGATATGTGCCTTGAGACGGTGCTAGCACGGCTGTCTCTGGCCCGCAAGACGGCATGCTCCACGTCTTGGACGGCAATGATGTCCCGCTTGCCGCGGGAGCTGTAGT
Organism: Amorphophallus titanum; assembly: GCA_024336825.1. Classification (NCBI taxonomy): domain Eukaryota; kingdom Viridiplantae; phylum Streptophyta; class Magnoliopsida; order Alismatales; family Araceae; genus Amorphophallus; species Amorphophallus titanum. Next base: position 6,089,500 of record JANBPO010007653.1, read on the forward strand.
GCTTCAGGAAATACAATAGGTGCCTGTCCTTGCGGTGATCCCGCCGGTATCCCCCATCCCAGCTAAATGTGTAGCCGTCACCAGCAGGGGCAAGCCGCCCGGAGTTCATGGTGTCCATGTCGGATCCTGAAGACTCTGCAAGTTCTGCTATCTTGTCATGTTCCTAGTCGAGGCCCTCCACATTCAGCCAATTCACAGCCGAAGTGTAGACACGTCAAAATTGACATTACTTTGAGTGTAACTCATTTTACTCTATAACATCCCAATTTCACCCTCAAATTGGCTTATTTGAGTCCTTCTTCCATGAGATCTTAATGCATTGAAAGTGTTTCATGCTTCTTTAAAATGAGATTTTTTATTTTTTATGCTTAATCTCTTCACATAAAACTTGTTGGAATATGGTTTGAATGGTCGTAATACTTTGTTGAATGTATGGTATTTAAATATTGATTTTTGGGAATTGTTTCGATGCTTAAATAGGGCTAAAAATGATGATTTCAGACCCTTCAGGGAAGTGGTTGACCCCTGGGGTCGACCCCCCCTGGGCTGTAGTCTATCTGCTGTGCAGACAGAACAGCCACCTGCTCCCTAGGCAGAGTTCTGTCTGGGGCATTTTTTGTGCAGGTTATGCAGGGGTCGACCCCTTCCGGCATGGGAGTTGTGAAACCTCTTAAAACTCATTGAAAACCTTTCTAAATTTTACCAAACTACCCCCCAAAGGTTCCTAAACACATGAGGGTGTCTTTAAGGCATTTGGGGAGGGTTTTATGTATCTTTTGGCCCCTCTCTCTAGTCTATGTATATGAGCTACGAATTTGTGAATGAACAACCCTAGTGTGCTTGTTTTCTTATCTTGTAGGTGAAGAAAAGGGGGAAAAGGAAGGAGGAGCTCTTGGAAGGAGAATTTCATCTCCATCAAAGCATTTCTGGAGATTCTGGAAGAAGAGAAAGAAGAGCGGATCGACGAAAGGAACAAGAGGATGCTTGAATCACTGTCATCTGACCTCCCTCCGAGCTAGGAATCAAAGAAGATCATCTACAGCCCTTTCTACACATGGTGATCTATTTCTTCACTCTTTTTACATCTATTCTAGTGATTTATACTTGGTTTATCAGCATGTATTGAATATATCATTTATTTCTAAACTTTGACTCTTTGTGTGGAGAACCGTCTGCGTACGGTTGTGGTTATACTGTGCTGCGGTTGTTGCAGTGTGTGTGTGTGGATTAATCCCGTCATTGGATCATTGTGGAGACGAAGTCTCCGTGTGTGTTGGAGTTTTTACTCTGTGCACATCGTTGTGAGCGAGTGAAGCCTCACTGGATCGATGAGGGGTAGGCGTAGGGTGCCCGTCGTGGTCCCGAATCACCTAAAAATTTCTTAATTTGTAGCATGTGAATGCAATCTATTAATTAATATACCTGAACTCTCAATATTAATTAATCTTATGCATGATGACAAGCTTTAGCTTAATTAGACGCCTAAAGATGTCAAGAGTACGTAGTGTGATTGATGAGGTTGTTCCCAAGTGGTCGTGCCGTCTTGTTCTTTAGTTACTCCTCTTGCGCTCATGACTCATTACACAACGTACATAGCAACAACGGCTGATCAGATTCCGGTCACGAGATATCCCAGTACTCAGAAGGGGATAGTAATTAATTAACGATCTTAGCAATGTCCTAACAGTTTATTATTGATGAAAACATAGCATATATCACAGTCCCAGTAGAAGTAAAATTACGGAGGCTCTGTTGACCGCCCCAGATGGTAGCGCCCAGCGTTATCTTGCCGAGGCCTCCACTCATCTTCCTGTAGCTTTGGAGCCTTCTTGGGGGTTGACTGTGATCGGCCTCAGGTATGGCCGGAGTAGGGGCTCCTCTGGCCGACGAGCTGGATATCTCCGCTGACCGGGGTGAGGTGAGATTTACATCACTGCATCGGCTTCTTGGCAAAACCCTACGGTTAGATATTTCTAGTCCCTCCTCGTCTTCATCGTCGTAGCGCTTCATGCCTGGTCGAAGATTAAGATCGAACGGTGTAGCTCCTAGGAGTCGAGCTGGAAGACGTGGGGCGATGGTGAGGCCACCGAGTCACAGAGCTGGAGGAGGCAGTCTGCATAGGATCTGACTCTATGCGGGCATACTGAGCCGGAAATTCCAAGGCAAGGTCGAAAGATGTCGATGCTACAGTCCTACTTGATGATGCAAGCTCACGGTTGGTCATCAAGGGGGTCACGGATCTCCAGGCTAGAAGATATAGAATCGAAAGTCGTCTGAAGAAGTTCTAAGACTACTGAGAGGAAGTGTTTGGGCTTGACGTCTCCCTGCTTGTTGAACATCGAGGTGGCCCTAGGGGATTTCTTGGTTGGTGACTTGGTGGTTATCGGTTGGAAGCTGAGTCGGTCATCCCACACTGCATAATTGGGAGCGTGAGTAAGGCTGTCAATGGGTTGGGCCCGGGCCGGGCCAAAGGCGCCGTACACAAACAGGTTGGACTCGTTGGCGACCGTGCCAATGATGATGGGCACGTCAATGACAGCGCCCGCCTGGAAGGACACCAGCGGGTGCAGCGGCAGGTAGTCCGTGCCAATCGACGGCGCGAACGGCATGAACAGGTTCAGCAGCTCGTCCAGGTCGGCGAACACGTCCGTGAGCGTCACGACCTGCGACGCCAGCAGCGCCTCTGCCGCGCGGTCGAACTTGCCGCCACGGCCTGCGGCCACGATCAGCGCGACCGCCATTCGCCCCCTGAGCTATTCCGCCGCGACGGTCAGCGGGGCGCCGTCGATGATCACCGCTGTCAGGTGCGCCTCGACCTGCTCCTCAGTGAGGGCCTGCGAGATAGCCAACCTCTCTTCTTGCAACAGCTGTGGAAGGAACCCATCTGCAATTCTCAGTCTGAACCTGTCCTCCTCGGTAAAAATTTTGGAGTAATAGTCCCTCGCTAGCTTTCTAATATGCTCCTTCGAAGAGACAGAGATGTCTCCCACCCGAATACAAGTAAGGGTGTTTACCCTCCTACCAGAAGCAATGCGCTGGAAGTAAGTTGTATTCGTGTCTCCCTCCTTGATCCATCTGTCTCTTGATCTCTGCCTCCAGTAGATCTCCTCTCTGGTTAGGATATCATCAAACTGAAGCCTCATGGTGTCTCTCAGCCTCCTGTCATCTGCATCCATAAGGCCAACCTCCTCTAGTCTATCCAGACCCTCAATATGCTAAAGAATTCTGTCATTGGCCGTCTTCCCCGGGAGGGTTTTGCCCTTCCCCTGGGTTTTGAGAACCTCGACTGTGTGCCTTAATCTGGTGACGAGAGTAGCCAGCAGAGCTACCAACAGCCTGAGCAGTCTAAGCCTCACTGACAGTGTCCAAGAAGTCCTCCTCCCTGAGCCAGTACCTCTCCAATCTGAACATAGCCTTCCTCCCCTGTAGACTGCTAGTCTTGAAAAGGATTGGCCTATGATCTGAAACCAATCTAGTTCTTACACATCGTTCTAAGAAAAATCCTAAAAGTTTTACAAATTAGAAGCTTTTGAATTCTGTCAGCAGAGCTCATGACGCCATCGAGCGCGACGCAGAGCGCCTTGCGGTGGTTGCGAGAGGCCGGGCCCTCGGGCTCCCAACCCCTCGCAACTCTGGTCACACAGGCCTTCGGGCCAAGGTCGCTGCTGGTGTCCATGTCGAACGACAGGGCACCGGCGGCGTCCGTGTCCAGACGTCCATGCCCACACGCAGCGAAGGCATCATCCCTCGCGGCCTCGACCGGCCCAAGGGGTGGAGGCACCCACTCTTCGGGGACAAGGACCACTGGTTCTCGAACCCCGGTTACGACTGGTTCATCTCGACGTTCTCCAACGCGAGCAACGAAATCGAGAGGGACCTCACGTCCGTCCTTGAGAGGGCGGCCGAGCGCATCGCCGACGCTGGCGGAGTGCAAATCTGAACGGCCTGGACGGGATGTTCGCGGGTGCTCCCGTCCAGGCTTGAACCCGCTACCCGCGAAACGGAGTCAACATCATGAGCGAGACCGAGTACAACTTCCTTGGCCGGGACGACATCCTGGACTTCGACGACATCTCCACGGAGGTCGTCCCCGTCCCGGAGTGGGGCCCCAACGCCGCTGTCCGTCTGAAGGTGCTGTCGGCCGCCGAGCGCGATGCGTTCGAGGCGTCCACCGTCACGACCAAGGGCGGCAAGCAGAAGCCGAACCTGGCCAACATCCGTGCCCGCCTCGTGGCGCGCTGCATGGTCGACGGTGAGGGCAAGCGGGTCTTCGAGTCCGGCGACGTCGCCCGTCTGGGCAACAAGTCGTCCAAGGCTCTGGACCGTCTGTTCTCGAAGTGCCAGGAGATCAACGGCTTCAGCGACAAGGACATCGAGGAGCTGACCGAGGATTTCGACGAGACCAGCGACTGACCTTCAAGTTCAGGCTCGCTGCACGCCTCGGTAAGTCCGTCAAGGAAATGCTCCACTCAATGTCGTCGTACGAGCTGGCCCAATGGATGGCCTTCGAGAGGGCTCACGGCCCGATCGGCGACGAGTGGAGCAACGAGGCTCTTGCCCAGATCCAAGAGCAACTTCAGCAGTTGTCCTATCTGTTGAGTCAGGCGAAGTTCACCGACAAGACTCACAGGAAGGGTCATCTACTTTATTTTTTACTTTGTGAACTTCAACATCTTTTATCGGTTACTCTTTGATTTTTTTGGTCGGATTTAAAGTTTCTTAGTTATCAGATTTTGAAAAAATGATTAGTTGTATGTGTGAGTCTTAAGATCTAGTAGGTGTCAAAATTAACTCTCTAAACGGATAACATAAGTCAAGAAAATGTAACTAATGAGATAATGCAAACATTAGGCATACATGTATTCCTCTCAAATTTAGAACCTAAATTAATTATTAAGGAGGCAAATAGTCGTCAGCCCAATGCGGCCCAATATCGCTAGGCCCGTTACGGCCTGGTTTAGCCAAGCCCATGATGGACCACCCCACTGGCCTCTGACCCGTTCAATGCGGCCCAGCTGAGGCCCAAAGAAGCTCCGCCAACTCACTGGCAGAATCACTGTGCGCGCAAGTTTTGGATGTCGCAGAACTCGCCAATGGATGAACGTTGCCAACACCATCACAAGGCTTTCCCCGGTGTGGACTGAGTCATGCCCACACTATCGAGATCCCCACCACGAAGCCTCCCTTCTGGGAATGAACAAGTATGCAATGAGTAACCCCCACAATCAAGGAGATGTTACTCTACGATCTACGCCATTTCTGAGCCAGAGAAAGACCAGCATCCTGACAGCCCATATAAATAGATCTCGATCCAGACCCAAGAAGGGGAGCTACACTGATACATCCACTAACATACATGCGTATAGAGACAAAAAGAAAAAGGGGCATCTTGGTGCTAACAGAGGTTTACGCCAAGAGGGAGTGAGTGACTTCTCCAAGTAGTAGTGAAAGGGAACCCCGTCCGAGAAGTAGAGCCAAAGAGGTTCCTCGAGGTTCTTCTCCCTTGCCTCTCCGAGCATTCTCCAAACCTTCTAGCCATGATCTCCAAGCACTCTCTCCCCATTCAGGCTCCTCCGGTTCACTTTCTCTAACTCTCCTTCCCCTTGCCCCCTTTATCTTTGCCCTACACATCTCTGACTTAAGCATCAGAGAGTTGTCCCCTGGGATCACTCCTAGGGCTCCTTCTGATGCCGTCTTCTAGTGATTGTAAGTTTTCTTGGGAGGGCATTTACGTTTCATCTTTGTGAGTTCTGTAGTCCATCGATTCCTTGCGGTTAAATTAGTTTGTGCTTGATAATCAGGCTTGTTGTTGAGGTTCTCAATTTCCCACAGACCGTCGCCAACGATCTTGACGAAGGATTCGAAGGTGGCATCTTCCTTCTTGGTCTGTGTGTGCAGATACCAGAGGGCGCAGATAAGTGTAGTGGCCATTGCCGGTGAGTTGTTGTCGTTCAACATAGCCAGGACGCCGATGATCGTGTCGACCTTAGCGTTCTCTGACAATTTGATGTCTTCGATTGTCATTGCTGTGTTTCCTTTTTGGAGGGCGTGAAGGAAATGTTCAAGGTGACTTGGGTCAGTTGCAGTTCGGGGACGGTCTTGAGTTCGCAGGAAATGAACATCGTTTCCTTGTGGCGATTGATCCATTCCAGGTGGGAAAGGACCGCCTCTCGTTGGGCTGGCGTGGTGCCCGGAAAGAGGAACTCGATTAAGACCTTGCGGACAAGGTCTAAGATTGGCGCTTTGTCGCGACGGGAAGACAGTGCAAGAGGCATTCGTTAAAGCCCTGATTATACCTGATTATATCAGAGGTTATTGGCGATGTCAAGCTTCTTTGCCACGATCTTCTTCAGGACTTCTTGTGGCGATTCCCGAACGGTGACTTCGTTTTTGTTGTCGAAAGTTATCAGAGTTTCCTTGTCAGAGAGAAAAAGGATTGACGTGATCAGTTTGGGGTTCACCCATATTTCCCTGTCGACGAAGTGAACGGTCAGCCTAATCATTGAATCCTCCCCTGCGCCAGCTTATTGATCTGATGAATGACGCGAAGGAGTAGCTCCCCGACGCAAATCCATCCGTCCGCGACGGCGTTGTCTTTGGCGGGGTTGCGGGCGCTTGAGGCTTGGGCCCGAACGAGGTGGGCGCAGACGTAGGCTTGGTCCCGGGCTTGGTTGAGGAGGTCGATGAGCTTCGAGTAAGCGAGGGCGAGGGTAACGTTCCCGCCTTCGGTTTCGTATTTTGCCATTAGAAGTAATCCTTTTCATCATAGCGATGAGCGCGATTGCGGTGAATGCGCATCTTGGACGATCTAGTGATAGGGGTATGTTTGCAATTCCTGGAGAGTTTAGGGACTCTTTGAGTTCCAGGGATATTTTAATAATTCCAAGATTCCAGAGATATTTTGGTAATTTTTAGACTCCATACGTATTTTGGCAATTTTTGGGCTCCGAAGACATTTTGGTCATCTCTGGAGTGTCCCACGAACAGAGTAATTTCTGACCTCTAGGGATATTTTGGTAATTTTTGAGCTCCAAGGGTATTTTGATAATTTTCAGAATGTCCTGTGGATGTTCTGGAAATTCTTAAGTAACACTCGGGTATAAGTATAATTTGACATTGACTGTGAGTGTGAGAAGAAATTGAGGCTTAGGAAGGGCATATGCGCAAGTAATACTCAAAGGGGACGAATTCAAATTTTCACTCCAGGGTATTTCCGCAATTCCTTGAAACAAACAAGGGACATTTGCATATATTCAAAATTTGTACAAGGCTTTGTCATCAAATTGTGGACATAGTCACAATTTGAGAAGTTTGTGTATTTCTGTTATTACAAGACATTGAGAGATTTTCTTGTAATTTTGGGAGGATACTTTCATAATTTCTGATTAGTTCAGAAATTACATACTTCTACCGCCCAACAATAAATGAAAAATTACACAACATGGCCTCTAGGGGCATAAGTGTAAGACCAGGGTATTTATAACTCAAACCCTTAAGTGAGCCTTTACAAAACGAACACACAAACTCCTAAGCGCGCCTTGGGCAAGTGTCTTCTGGATTTTCTCCATCTCTTTGTGTCTTCCTCTTGAAGTGCGACCCATGGAAGTATTTATAGATTTTAGAGGGTCAGTTGGACCTGGTTAAGTCCTTTGGGATCTTACTCGGGGTCAAATGGCCTGCTGGATACGCAAACGACCCGAGTAGACAATTTTAGGAGTTAACCAGGCTCAAATAAAAAAAGATGGGGATCGACCCTGTAAGCCGTGGTCAACTGACCCCAAATGGGTGGGGATCGACCCCGGTTAAGCCCATTGGGCTTAATCGGGGTCTATTGACCCCGGTGGAGGGCACCGGTCAATCCCGGTTAAGCTCAAAGCTTAACCAGGGTTGACCGGCGTACTTCCACCTCAAATATAAAACCCATTCAAAATCAAGAAAAATCAAATAACAAAGGAAAAGAAAAGGTTGGAACATCCGGAGAGAAAAACCCTGGAGTTCCTAAGAAAATTGCTCAAAAGACTCAGATAGGTCGACCTCATCCACAGCCTGCGTCGGTGCAGCCAAGGGCTACAACCTGTTGCTGTGGCAGAAATCAACCAGTGCCTCGAGGCACTAGCTACAGGGGGTCGAATCACTAGCCAAACAGACCCAGTTATGATCCCAGTCTTCTTGGTATGCATCAACGCAGTCAAGGGGTCAGATCGGTGTAGTGGTCTTACAGGAACGACTTTAACTGGGAAGAATAGGGGACAGGTCGATGCATGGGTTGCAGAAGGTCGATGCACTCTTCAAACAGAAGTAGTTATCAGTATGGCTTTCAGGACACAGGTCGGCACAGTTAGGTGGACAGGTCGATGCAGTCATATAGTAGGCCCTACTGTACCTCATACATACATAGACCTGGTCAAACTTATTTCCTCATGAACCACAACACCTTCTGTCAATAAAAAATAAACAATTGGAACTAAAAACAACCCTTCTCATACATCCATCATAAATCAAACAATGGAAAACAAAAGAAAAATGTGAGAATAGAAAATAAGAAAAGAAATTCTACGGCAAGCAAGAAAATCTAGATTCCAAAGACTATGGTATCATGCCCTGAAGAGATGAAGAGCTTGATGGGACCCAAGTTTTGTTGAGTTCCAAAAATTGTTACTTAATCTGTCTTGTGCAGGAGTGTCTTGCAGCCGAGCAGAATCGATGGTACCTAGATAGTGGCTGCTCAAGACACATGACTGGAGACAGAACCAAATTCTATCTTTTGGTGGAAGAAGGAAATAGACATGTCACATTTGGAGGGAACAACAAAGGAAAAATTATTGGTACAGGTAATGTAGGTAAGAATCTCTCCAACTCTATTGAAAATGTCTTGTTAGTTGAAAGTTTGGAGTACAACTTGCTTAGCATAAGTCAATTATATGATAAAGGTCATAGAGTAATATTTGACTCTCATGAATGCAAAATTCTGGAATCAAAATCAGCCGAGGATAGATAATTAGCATGCTAACTTTGAGAATTTGGAACAGACCAGTTAGGTGACTTGGAGCCATAGTGGGATCTTAGATTTGGGATTTGGGGTCTTGGATTTGGGATTTGGGGCTGACCAGCCAGTGGTTTAGAAGTTGGGAGTTTAGGGTTTGGATTTGGGGCTGAGCAACTGAGTGGTTTATAAGCCAGACTATGGAATTTTGAATTTGGGGCCGATCAATTGAGTGCTTTTGTAAGTCATAATTTGAAATTTTGAATTTGGGGTCGACCAATTGAGTGGTTTTGTAAGCCAGAATTTAGGGGTTTGGATTTTGAGGCTGACCATCTATGATTTTGTAGCCAGAATTTAGGGATTTAGATTTTTGACTGACCATCCATGGTTTTGTAGCCAGAATTTAGGGATTTAGAATTTAGGATTTTAGGGCCGTGGGATAGGAACAAAGAATGTTGAACGTGGCCACACCACATTCTTCTCTTTCTCTTCCTTCTTTCTTTTTCTCTTCCTTTTCTTTTTTCTCCTTTTTTTTCCTTTCTCTTCCCTTTTTTAACCTCCACCGGGAGAAGAGATATCCAGCAATGATTGTTGCAAAAATTCATGCTCAGGGGCATGATACAATTTTAAATGTTTACCCTTTAATGGAGGGAAAGGGTTCTCTCCCTTGTGGTCAACGACCCTATAGGCGCCTCCCTCATAGATCTTGGAGACAGCATAGGGCCCACGCCAATTAGGTTGTAGTTTACCGCTGGACCTGCCCGCCATGACTTCTCTTTCTTTGACCATAACAAGGTCACCTCTTTTAAATACTCTTTGTTTCACAAGCTTATCATAGGCTCGTGTCATTCGGACTTGATATGCTTGGAGATGCTTGTAGGCTTCCAACCTTTTGCCTTCTAAGTTGGATAGTTCTTCCAACCTTCTCTCTATTTCATCTTGCTCCTGAGTTTGTAAGCCCGTATGCACGGCTATCCGGTAGGATGGCATTTCAATTTCAATTGGTATTACGACTTCTGTCCTGTATACCAGAGAGAAGGGGGAACACCCGGTGGGAGTCTTGTAGACTGTCCGGTATGCCCAAATCCCTCCAGAGGGGCGCTATATCCTTTATATATGAATTTTTAATTTAAAAAAGGCACGAGAATCCATGATAGGGTCGTAGATGCCAATTAAATTGATGTCCATCTGGAGAGGTGCCATTTAACGAAATAGCGTCCACCAAGAAGATGTTAATTCTAATAATTTGAGAAAAATAGAAAAATACCCTACAAAGCCAATAATGAGGTCCACTTTGGGGCATTATAATATGACATGAGATGTACTCAACTTAGCGCCAATTTTACCGTGTCTATAGCTCCTACTTTAGCTTAGAAATCTCTTTCACATGTTTGCAAGCTATTAGCATATCATCAACATAGAGTATTAACAATAAAATGGAACCATCTGAGAGAAACTTGAAATAGACACAACTATCATATCTACTCCTTGAGTAGCCCCGACTGACCAAGAAGGTATTAAACCATTTGTACCCCTACCTTGGAGCTTGCTTCAACTCGTATAAAGATCTTCTCAGCCTGACACCATCCTTTCTTTGCCCAGTTCTACAAACCCATCTGGTTGCAACATACCGATCTCTTCCTCAAGATTGTCACGAAGAAAGATAATCTAGATGTCAAGTTGCTCCAATCCTATGCCATATATAGCCACCATAGCAAGTGAGACCCGAATAGAATTATATTTCACCACCGGTGAAAATATCTAATCAAACTCTCTTTCTTTTCTCTGTGCATAGTCTTTCACAACAAGTCTTGCCTTGCATCTGACGTATCAATAAATAATAAACAGAATTAAAGTTTAGAGGGATCAAACTCAAGTCGAAGCGTGAGGTCACTTTCTTTAGAGTCCATTTCACCCCTACACGGTGTAATAGGCTTCACGATAAAACTTTCCCGAACATACGATGACCCAAATGATGGCGGTGTAAAGGTGCACTCCAAGTTGAGACGCCGGGGTAAAACGATGCACTCCAAGTTGAGAAGCCGGGGCAAAACGAACAAGATGCAGGAGAGAATCCGAGGAGACACGTGTGATAGATGATTAGGCCCAAAGAGTCCACAAGTTCAAATAATCCAACTACCATACTCTCCCCAAAGGAGTACACAAGGTAGGACGGCGCGGCCGAGACCGTCGCCGCCCTCGCCGCCGCCCACCCGCTCATCCTCGTCACCAAGGGCGACCTCCGCGACCAAGAGCGCAAGATCGCCCGGTCCGGGCTCGCGCAACATTTCCGCCACGTCGAGATCCTCTCCGACAAGACCGGCGCCGCCTACGCCGCGATCCTCCGCCGCCACGCCGTCGCCCCCGAAAATTTCCTGATGGTTGGCAACTCCCTCAAGTCCGACATCGCGCCCGTCCTCGCGCTCGGCGGCCGCGCCGCCCACATTCCCTACCCCCTCACCTGGGCGCACGAAAAAGTCGATGCCCTCCCGTCCGCCCCCGGCCGCTTCTTCGCGCTCCCCACTCGCCGCGCCCTCCCAGGCGTCCGCGCCGGGCTCCG